>VOQZ01001969.1:0-131460 GCA_008079305.1 Phytophthora palmivora
AGACTCTGGAAGCACTCAAGCAACTCGCCCGTCAAGGCGCACTGAAGGACATGCCAAACCACCTGAGAGAAAGACTTCTGGGTGAGGAGCAGACTCTGGGAAGCCGTTAAACTAATACGCCGTCGGATGGGGATCCGAAACGCGCCGGGCAAGGCAAACAGAGTTATGTGTTCTAGTGTGTGTAGGACCGGAGCTGAGAAAGGTTCAAGATAAACACCAACAATGCATGACCGCTTTAACCCAGGAATCAGCTGTGCCTTTCAGAAACTCAGGAAATAAGTTACCCGAGATCTCTGAAAACACCGATCCGATACTGACGACACAGTGTCATTCAGACTGAAGGATGGCGAATGCTACGGCTGGTGGGAGGATAATTACCTGATCGTTCCAAGCGAGATGTGGTGATGTGCATGGTGCTGTGAATGATCGCCGGACTAAGATTCTCCTGGATACCGGTGCGACTATAAACATTCTGAGTTACGACTTTGCGCGTAGCTCGGACTCAGACTCAAGTCGCACAAGCAAACTAAGGTATCAGGGATGGGTGGTGTTCCGACGTACATTGGCGCCAGCGCTGAGATCAAGTTGACACTTGGGCCAAGAGTGGTGTACATTGTGGTGTTTGGGTCGCGAATATTGGTGAAGGAATTGATGTGCTTTTAGGAATGGGCTTTATGTTTGCCGCTGGAGTGAGGATCAGTACTCGCGAAGGTCTGGTGTCGTTACCAGACGAAGTCGTGGTGATGATGTGTAATGGGAACCTGGTGACCACATTGGTCGTAGCAGGTTTGTCAGACCAAGTGAGGCTGTTCTTCTGAGTCCTGGTGAGGAGTTTATTGTTAGGATTGATTACGGTCCGACGAATCCGCAACGGGAAGTCGTGTGGGCTGGACGTGGTGATCGTTGGGTCACACAGCTGATTTATGCTGCCCGCTCATGGCCTGTGGCAGTTCGAGTGGTCAATATTTCCGATAAGAACACCTGGGTCAACGAGCTCTCTGATGTCGCGAGGATCGTGGAATATGGTTTTTCCGAGACATGGACGTTTCGTGCGTCCAGGTTCCGCCGCATATCGTGATTGGGAGGTATTGATCCTGGAAAGCACTCCGTCACCAGAAACGAAGAAGCGTATGGAACGAGAGGCAAGGCTGGAGGCTCTGATGCCGCAACCGCCTTGTGTGGAGCGTCCAGATTACCCATGGCCGACGAAGATACTGCAACGTCCGAGGTTGGATAATGCTCGAGTGCAGTTTGTGAAATCAGACCCGACTCCAGTCACGAAGCGAGTACGTTTTGCCCTAGATGCACCTACTCAGACAGATGAATGCTGCTGTAGTGGAGTGGCGGATAGTTGGGACGCAAGAGTGGACACCAGAGATTCTGAGGTGTCCTCTGAAAGTGTCTCTCCCAACGACTCTGATGATGATTGCATCAGTTCTGGTGACGGCTCCTCGGATTCGGAACCAGAGTCTCCTGCAAGTGGTTCTCAGACTTCTCAGTTACCTGCAGATGATATGGCCTAATGGACGAGGCTTGGGATATCCCTATTCAGGGGATGCCAGGAACACCTGTGGAAAAATTACGAGTGGAGTACGAGCGGTGTATGCAAGTCTCGAATGAAGAGTTGGACTTGGAACCAGGTGTTTATATGCGGGAAGGCACAGAGCTCCTTGCCCAGTTGCGTGATCAACTGGTCATGTTACCAGAGATTGAGGAATTGACACCGGAGTGCGATATCGATAGTGCTGATGTTGGAGAACCAGGAAAGACAACACCAGAAATGGAGAAGAAACTCCGTGACATTCTGAAATACCACAGAAAGATCTTCCTAGGAGACGGTAATGCAGCGCCCGCACCGGCAAGGGCGTGGTCTGTGATCTAGATGTAGGAGACGCCCAAACCGGTGGCCCAACGTCCAAGGTCTGTTGCCCCTCACCTCATGTTGAAGGTGTATGAGCTTCTCAAGAAACTTCTGGAAACTGGTTTGATCGAGTACTCCAATTCGCCGTGGGCATCTCCTATTGTCATTGTTTTGAAGAAGAACGGTGTTGATATACGAATGTGTATCGACTATCGGATTGTGAATGGCTTCATCCAGCTATCACATTACCCGTTACCACTCATTGATGACCTCCTGATTGGGTTCGAGGCCTGCGATGTGGTTTATGAGTCTGGATATGGCTAGCGGTTTCTGGGCGATCAGGATGACGGAGCGTGCACGTTTGATATCCGCATTCATTTGTCCATTTGGACACTTCCAGTGGGTGAGAATGCCTTTCGGCCTCAAGAATGCTCCTCTTGTGTATCAAGCTATGTTGGATAATTGCCTGTGGGGATTGGTAGATTGTCACCAGAGGAAGAAGCTGAAGTTGACGCAGATGTTCTGGAATTCTTGCAGCTGAAGCCTCAAGACTCTGAGAACCAATCCCCAGACTTTGAAAACCATGCGCTGAAGTCAGAGATGTCGGCTCTCACAAGTCAGATGACCGTTTTCCAGAGGAACATTCCGGTTCCAACGTATATGGGTCCAGTCCTGGGGAGAAGTTCGTACATCGATGACATTGCACATGGAGCGCCGACTTGGGACCAACTCTGTGATGATTTAAACGCTCTGCTTTTCAGACTTCGCTACTGGAACATCTCTGTGAGTTTGCCCAAGAGCGAATTTGGGAAGTTATCGATCCCGTATCTCTCCATGAAATCAGCGCCGAAGGTCTGAGAGCGACACCCAAGATCGTCAAAGGAGTCGAAGATCTGCCGTTCCCGTCCACGCTAAAGGGGGTTCAGAGTTTCATGGGAAGTCTCAATTACTACAACAAGTTTATTGAAGATTTACCGGTTATTGCTGCCACCTTGTACGAGTTGACGGATGAACAGATCCGCTCTGGAAGGATCTGACTTGTGCCAAAGAAGCATTTGAGCTCCTGAAACGCAAGATAGTTTCCACCCCACTTCTCAGGCACCCGGACCGAACCAGACCCTTTGTTATCATTCCACATGCGAACCCTTGGGCTGCCTCGGCAGTTTTAGGCCAGGAGTACGATGGAGTGATTCATCCAGTCCGGTTTACGGGCCGTGTTCTGAATGACGCTGAACTCAGGTATCATATTGCCGAAAAGGAGGTGATTGCGATTCTCAGAGTCTTGGAAATTTCAGAGCGCTAGTGGAGTCAAGTCCAGTGATTGTGGTGTATACCAGATACTCTGTGCTGAAGTGGTTGCTGACGTCGATTTCCACCGATGGCAGAAACGTTAAGTGGGGTCTGAAGTTGTCACACTGGAACTTGGAAATTCGCCGGATCCAGCGTGATGAAGACGGACTTCCAGCCATACTCGGCGCAGGTATCACGCCCCGAGAACATTTAGACGAGGTCTCTGAAAACCTGATTCCAGCCAAGGGGCGAGTCAAACCGCCAGCTCCTGTCAGCGTGGAAATGCTGGAAGCAGATTATCAGGGTCATGTCCTGAGTTTCGATGGTGCAGCAAAGACGTCTACTCGTCTGGGAAGTTGTGGATGTATACTCTGGAAACTCCCTGGGTGGAATGTTTTGGAAGCCCGAGGATTTCCCCTGAAGGACGTCACTGTGAATGATCGGAGTATTGTGGTCTGAATTACGGCCTGAAGATGGCATTGGAACATGGAATACATGAGCTAGTGGTTGTTGGAGACTCACGTATCGCAATACAACAGGCTCAGGGGCTGATTAACTGCAACCAACCTAATTTGCAGCGGAGGTTGGCAGAGTTTGAATCTCTGAAGACCAAATTCCAGACCCTGAAATTAGTGCATGTGAAACGCGAGTTAATCAAGCGGCAGATTACTTAACCTCGAAGACTCTGGCACTTGGGGAAGCTTGGCAGGTTCAAGACGCTGACGAGCTCGCTCATCTACGACTAGTGTCTAAAGTCCAAGAGAAATTAATGAAGCCCTGCCCAGCTCCAAATGCGCAAGTTCAGGGGTCCGAAGTCGTGACGGCTGAAGACCACGGTTTGACACCAGAGTCTGATGGAATCTCTGGCCCAGAATCCGCACCTTTGCCACGATCAGCTAAAGTATTGATCGCTGTGACCCGTGCCCAAGCCCCGAATAACACTGATCCGCCTGAGGATGACGATGAGCGTGAACCCCTGGGGCCTTTGGAGTTCCAGGCAGAACGTTGGCGGCGAATCAAGGCACATCAGAGCCACGACCCGTATTTGGTTGAGCTCATGAAGTTTCTGAAAGGTGATGTGGGAGACCTACCACGGCCCCGAGTCAGGAAACTAGCAAGGGTAGCTGAGGACTTCATCTTGGATGCCAGAGACGTGCTGTACCGTTTAAGTCGTGCTACCCGAGAGCGGCCTCGAGACAACGTCGATGAACTCAGACTGGTCGTCCCCAGAGATTTGCACTCAGACTTGCTACATTATGCCCACGAAGACTATCAAGGTGGACATCAGGGAATCAAGAGGACGTTCGAGAAACTGAGTTCAGAGTTCTACTGGTTGGGTATGTATGCCGATGTGGAAAGATTCGTGAAGGAGTGTGTGGACTGCGCTAGCGGCAAGGGGCGACCTCCAAATCCTGGACCGTCACCTGGGAATATTGAGCCCAGCAGACCGTTTGAGGTTGTGTCCATGGATTTTGTGACGCATATGCCGAAGTCAGCACGCGGCAACACCTTCCTTCTGCTCTTCCGAGACATGTTTTCAGGGTACGTGATGTGTAAGCCGATGAGTATCACCACGGCTCAAGACGTGGCGGAAGCCTATGAAGAACGTGTTTTCAGAAACTTCGGAGCCAGCTCTCTGATTCGTCATGACCAGGACCCCCGTTTTATGAGTGAGGTGTTCAAGTGTTTCAGGGAACTCCTGGGTAGCAGACAACGAGCTACTCTAGGATACCGACCACAAGCTAACGGCCAACAGGAACGGTCGGTGCAAACTGTGGTGCGCGCGATCAAGGCATATATCTCTGAAGCTGATCAAAGTGATTGGGATGATCATGCCGAGCGTCTGATGTTCGCCCTGAACACGTCGTTCGATGCCACTCGTCTGGAAACGCCCTTTTATTTGGTACATGGGTGGGATGCTCGTGGAACTGTGTCCGCCATGCTAGGACCCAAGCCGTCGACGACTCAGGAACGAACCGCCTACGAATGGAGAAGGAAGATGCAACGAGACTACAGTTATGCTGTGGCATGTGCCGAAGATCTCCAGAAGAAAGCGAAACGCGACCGGTCTGAAGAACAAACCAGAAAGTGGAACGAGTTATCAGAACGTCTGAAATCAGGTTTTGCTATAGGTGATGCCGTATGGCTTTATATCCCTAAAGTACAAACGGGGTTAAGCCGGAAGCTAGCGCACATGTGGCATGGTCCTTTCAGAATCGATGAGATGTTGGATGACTTCCGCGTACGACTCAAGGTTGAAGATACTGGTTATCGTGTGAATCCCTGGGTGCATGTGAGCCGTCTGAAACCCAGAGCCCTTTTTCCCAAGCGACCAACGATAGAGCTCGAGATTCCAGAAGACGATGACTTTGATGCCGCTTTGCTACCTGAAGACAGTTGGGAACCTGACGCTGAGAATGATGAGTATGAAGTGGAGAAGAGTTTGGATACTCGTTGGGGTAAACGTACCAGAACGTCCAAACGTCTCCGTGAATACCTTGTTAAATGGAAGGGTTACGATGAAACTGAGTGGCTACCGTTATCGAAGTTGAATTGCGGCGCATTACTTTACGAGTTCAACCAGAGTGCACGAGCACGAGCTCGCTTCCAGGCAATGCAAGCTGGAGACGATCACCCCAGAGTCTAAACAACTCTGAAAAGGCATCTGGAAGTCTGATATCTGAGAGATTGCAGAAACTGACTTTCAGAGAACGAAAGTATGAATGTATGTCCTTCAGAGATTTCATCTTTGAGATTCGTGTGTTCAGACATGTGATCGACTACGTTATGGCTTGTGTGAAAACGACGATGTGTATGTGGAGAAAAATGAATTTGTGGAGACTATGTGCTGATGAATATGAGATTATGAACGATCGAAAGTTGAAGGAGGAGAGATGAATCAATGGTTAAGTGAAGGATATTAGAAGATGGAAAATGGGATGATCCTGCTAAGGCCGAAGTTTACGTCACAAATGCAGACAACTAAGTGGCCTATCAGCATGCAGACTTCCTACGAAATTTTTGGCTGAGGCTGGGGACTTCAGTAGCTGAGGGAGACGGGGTTCTCAGAGCGCTCCGCTGGTGTCAAGATATCCTTCTTGATATCGTCAGGAACATACTGGAGCCATTCTTCGTCCACGCTCACCGTGGCCCATTGCATACGAGCAGGCTCAATGGCATCCAGGTCCCCCAATTGCGTCTCCAAACTCAGACACTTGGGACCACCAAGTTCGGTGACTCTGGGGTCTTGCCAAATACAGGGACACGCCTTGTCAGGAACAGTCCAGATGCCAGGCTCCGAGAGTAACGACTTTGGGAAATTCCTGTTCGCCAAGGCTTTCCGGATGAGGGCATTGTGCTGACGAATTAAAGCAGCTCGACGCATGGCCCGGTACTTGTGCAGCTCCGCAGACTTGTCATCAGCCTCGATGTCCATAGTGACCCAGTGAGTCCGTTCCCATAAGGCCTGAGCATGCTTGTTCATGCTGCACACGATCTCTTCGACATCAGCCAGCACCATGGGGTCCAGGTCGTCACGTTTGTGGAAGTAGAACTCAGAGAGCTGGTTGTTAAACATGACTTCCCAAGGAGCACGTTTCTTGCGAATCACTGCACAGTAGCGTTCTGAGTCCCAACGTTTCTTGAGAATGGAACACGAGTGTTTGTGGACCTCATAATCCGGAAATCCCAACGTTTGGCCTGTCGAAGTCTTGGTAGAGCTCACGCGTTGTACTCTGATACCATAGTACAACCAGGAGGAGTCATCACGATCTGGTGTCTCCACCACCTGGAGCTCCCTAACGGACAGCGACTTGTAGGGCTTGGACACCAGACTTCGTGATTTTCCAGAAGAAACCTTAGACTTCGATCCACTTCCGCTGGTGGATTTCGGATAGGATTTGGGACTGGTGTGGGCAATCACGGACGCACGACTTCTCTTAGACTTCTGGGTGGGAACGATTGGTCCACCGTCAGAGTCAGAGTCGTCTTCAGACTCACGAGGACGCTTGGAGCCAGAATGTGAATGATCATCAGACTTCTTGTTCCTGGACTTCTTGTCCTTGGACTTCTTGTTCCCAGACGCCTTGACTCCTGACTTCTTGCTCTTGGACTTGCCACCCCCAGAGTCACTGCCGCCAGACACGTCATTCCCAGAGTCGTCGTCATCGTCCTCAGACTCAGAGTCAACGACACCACTATCTTTGTAGTCAGGATCCTCTTTGGGGTTGTCGATCGACGATTCGACGTCGCTCTCAGGATAATTGACGTGACCATCCAGATCACCCCAAGCAGCGGGCTTAGTACCTGCCGAGATATGACGATCCACCACTTCATCGGCCATCTGATAGTAGACTTCCGGGACGTACTTGGTCCAAGGAGTGGAATCCAAGTGACGCGAGAAGATCACACTCACCAGCATCTGGACAAGAACCGGACTACTGAAGAGACTATGAGCCTCTTTGTCCGACGCCAACCATTCCATGACCTTGTCATAAGCAACGCCAGACAACAAAGCTTGGCGAAGGTCAGGACGGACTTCTTTCCAGACCACATCTCCAGGAAGCTTCTTGTATACTTCAGACTTGGCCACCGTTGTACTTGCATTCGCCGAAAGTACGGAATCTTCAACAGGCTGGTGTCCGGAGGGACGACGCTTGAGATTCCTGAGGTCTGACGTGAACGGCCTCTTAGGTGATAATGTTTGAACCGGAGATTTCGAAGAGTATACGAGATACCTGGGACTCTTGGACTGTGAATCAGGAATACCAGTATCCGGACGAGTGAGATCCAGAACTCTGATATTTTTCGCAGCCTCCTCGGCAGCTTGACGAGCTCGCTCTTCAGAAAGGCGTTTCTTGAAATCAGGAACAGGCTTCTTTCGCTCGTCCAGAGCTGTCACGTTGATGATAGTTGTCCAATGGTCTCGAACAATAGTGTCCTCCTGATATGACACCAAGAGATCATGTAGGCGATTCCAATTACCCGAGATCTCAGAGTTCTCTTGCAAGAACTCCGAAAAACCCCATGGATCCGTCGGCTTGACGTCGGGACGAGACTTCAGGATAGAGACTTGAGCTTGGAGGTCGGCGACCTGAGACTTCAGAGCTGCCTTGTCCGCCTTCAGAGCTTCCACTTGATCTTGATAGTGGGCCTTGAGGTCCCGAATCTCGGAAGACATACGCTCCTCCACGACACCAACGTCTTGCTGAACAACCTGAAGTTCGTGCTTCCAGTATTGACAGTTCAGCACCCATTCGCGCTTGATCTCTTCACACTCCGACCGAGCCGCCGCAGCATCTATCAGGGCAACACCGTTTTGAGAACCAACGCGCTCCCGAAGGCGTCGATGGGCTACAGCCATGAGTTTCAAGTACCCAGCCGTCCGAAAGACCCTTTCAGCAAGCCGGGTATGAGAAACATGAGACAGCAGAGACGCCAACTCGCGGCGAACCTCCACTGACGAAGCCAGAGCATCCGGAGTGGGCACATTGAGAGTCTGGGCACGAGGTGTTATAGTCTCATGGGGATCGAAGCTTGGGATCACACGCTCCAACTCCTGAAGGTCTTCGTCGGTAAGTGTCTCGTACCCTACGAGCACACAAGGACCGCCATATGCATTCGCAATGTGACGACCCCTCTGGAAGTCTTCAGCTCGCGCCGGTACACTTATCAGAAAGGCATGTCCCTCAGGCTCGATGTTGGGCGCGATGTAATTGTGGAGGGCGTCAGAATCTCCGAATGAAGTGACTGGAGCATTTTCGCTCGTCATCAGACCCTGATGGAAGAGTCGGTCGACTTCCTCGGTAGACAACAATCGAGGTGCACCAAAGGCCTGCGGTTTGGAAACGCCAGGGGCGCCTTCGGAGGATGCAGGATCTGGATTACGTGAAGTAGCCCTCGTCGTAGAGCCACCCGAGTTCGCGCTGCAATCAGGGAGGTCCTTGACATGACCCTCGACCTGGAGAGTTCTAGACTTTGATGTATGGGCTGGGGCGCTTGAGCTGCCACCAGGTAACGTGGCTGAGCCGACGTCACCACCCTGTACTGTGTCGGCAGTAGCCGTAGCAGGACCCGTGCCTGTGGCGTCGCCTGCCGTGCCACTCGATGAGGCGTTCGTGGTTGAAGACGTGCTTGTTTCCTCCGACATGTGAGTGAGAAAGTGGATTGGAATATGACCGCCCGTTGGGCGAGCCAAGTTCAAATTTCTGAGTCTGAGAGAAGAATCAGACTGGGGAACAGGGCGCCAGAGGCTCCGAAAACCAGGCAAATTGCAAAGGGTTGCTGCTACACTACGCTCGGAAAACCGTTCATCAGGATGTCTGATGGACCTGGCCATGATACACAGCTTGGAGAAAGTTCGGCACTGACGGATCGTGACCAGGAGGGGCGGTTGACATGATGCTATTTCCGATTTTCGAGCGACAGGTGGATATTACGTTACGATGTGATTGGTTATAATATGGGTTATGAGAGAGGGGGGCCTGGGACACGGCTGCACCCGTGCGACATCTGTGGAAGATTTTAGACGAACCTTCGCCTGACTGTAAAGGGGCCCAATGGACCAGAAGTGTACTTCAGAGTGTGCACAACTCTGAAGGTCAAACGCACTCTGTCTGGTCACCGGACTTTCCCCGACGATGAGTGCCTAATTCCTGGCGGAAAGTCTCTCAGAAGAACGTATCTCTGAGAGACCTCATCCCGTTACCGTCCAGCGCGACGATGATGGTTCAAGGATCTATACTACTTACCCGCAGAGACCAAGTATCGCGCGCCGGACGCCGCGCACCCGCGCAACCCTCAAGAACTTCGTGTACGTTGAAGCATTGGTGCTCCGTACTATGATATTCCGTTCAAGACTCTGGTATTCCACACTCTATGACCAAGACTCTGAAAACCAAAGTGATTTCAGACTCTGAAAACCCGGATACCAGACTCGGAAGTCAACGAAGATTCAAGACCATACTGAAACCAAGTGAACCCACGTTCAGGTCACGCAATCAAGTGATGACAGACCTGCACATCCCCAGTGATGACGTCTCTACCCATCAGCTCATCGGGATCTGCTGCACTGACCATACTGAGACCAAGTCAAGATGCCTGATACATACAAGAACCAAGTGTACCTGAGATTTGAAGACTGAATGCATGAAGAACGCCAAGGACGACAAGAAGAAGAGAGTTACCAGAGAGATATGAGAGTTATGAGAAAGATAAAACGATAAACAGAGTTCAATTTGCTTGCTACTGCACAAGTCCGCTTGAGAGGTATCCAAGCCACTGCGTCGAGGACGTACGCCGTGTGATCTCCACCAAATTAAGTCCCCTTAGGTGGAGATCAGGTAACGTAGAGACCTGAGAGGACCCGCCTATTCCATATCCTAGTTGGGTCGTTTGGTTTGTCTCTAGCGGTAGCCCATTTCATATTGCTCGTTTGGACAGGCTCTGGAAACTAGACAGTCGTTTCCAGGGTGCAAGGTAGACTGTTATATATAACTGATTGTATTGGTTTATATTTCCCTCTATATTAGAGGGTGGTTCGCGAACGTGACAGGGACACCAGACAGGCCAGGTGTCTGGTAACGAGTCCCTAGTTGACCTGGAGTATTAGCCCACCGTTCAAGGGCCCAGAAAGAATAAGAACGGCTGTATATTTGTATATTCCTGAACTCTGTATATTTGTTGGTCTATCTCTGAGAGTCAAGTATCTCGGTTCTGGATTTGTGATATTCAGACACCGGTATCAGACTTTCTCTCTGGTATTAACCTCTTTCCGACCACCAATTTTCTGGTAACCTACTTGGTTTCTAGAAACTCCGACTCCCGAACGCTCCTGGAAGGACTTCCTGAATTCCGACACCAGACTCCAAGGGAACACAACTCCTCTTCACTTTGAACTCTAGACTCCGGCGAGGGTCATATTCCCAAGACAACGAACCTACAGGGATACAACAAGGTACCACACGCCCACCTACGTTGTACGGCTCTGAAATCCTGTCAGTAGTCATATAACCGGGTTCACTATACGCCACCTGCTCCGCGATCAAAGTTTCACCGACTTCGCGACACAAGCTGTGGTGCTGTGACGTCCAGGAGGACCGCCCCTATCGAATTGATAGCAGCATTAACCAACCAGGAAGTGAGCAGTCTGCAGCAATGTTCAGCTATTCAAGATGTCGTGGCTTCAATGTTCAGCAAAATTTCTCGACAGCAAGTTCTCTATCCTCCAGGTGCGCCTCATTTGAACGTTGGCTAACTATTGCCGAGTGGGGTTTCCGCATTTATTGAGGCAATACAAAACATGAGAACAGTTGGAGCGACAGAAGTGTTAATGGATATTGGCTGTGGTGTAGGAAATGTCGTGGCGCAATTCGTTCTTTCTACAGACTTTCGATCTGGTGTTGGAATTGAAATACGACGTGAAATGGTAGATCACTGCAATGGAATATTGGTTGACCATGTCGTGCAATGGCCGGATCTACAAAAGGTCGAAGTGTATGCCGAAGACGTGGAGCATATCGAACTTTCGATGATATACCCCTTCAATAGTGCTACGATTGTCGTTGCGAACACGTTGCGCTTTGAACCTTCTACTACTAACCACATCACAAGCGAGCTTACGTTTCTGACGGATGCACGGGTCGTTGCCTTCACCAGCGAGATTTGTCCACGGCATAGTTCTACATGTGCATAGGTATTCTGCAGCCGCTGGTAGCTGAATATGTTGATAAAAGCTTCTGTTAGCTGGTCTTCAAACTTAGTGTCTATACACTTATACAGTGGACGAAGCGAGCAATGAATTAGAGGAAGTAACTAAACGTACATACACTATTAGACGATTGCTGTTTGACCTTCTTCAGGTCGGAATTGACTAGCCTCTGTTGTGTTGCCTTCTGCTTCTCGACGATGAAGATATAATTTTGATGTCTTTCGTAGATTTCCTTGGGATGAGAAGACGCTTTGAGGCAAGTAAAACTTGTGGTACTTCTCCCAGCATGTCCAAGTGGTCTGCCGGCAGAAGTACGGTTTTGACGTTGATGTATGAACGATTTGACAGAGACTGATACCGTGGAGAGTACAGTGATCCGTAACGACAGTAGGGAAACGATCTTCTCATCTGCATACCACACAATGCCGCCGTCGCTTTTACTTCTGAAGGACTGTTTTTTTTTAGTTTAGAGCGGCATATGCTTTCCGTGGGGTGCTTAATACTAGAGATCCATTTGTACCGCATTGCCACGTCGCTGAAGCGTCAAATGCGGTTGAAACTCCCTCTTCACCTCTGGCTGAGTAGAACATTCTGCGATCACTAGGTGCTTCCATCAATTCCCAGAAATTAGCTCCTCAGTCAGTTGAGCGACAAAAGACCGATGGGGATCTCGATCTTTCTCAAGATCAATGCTTAATGTTCTCGACATGTAGGCGTTGACTCTAGCAACATCAACAATTGCCATACCTAGCTTTTTATACCATTTCTTGAACGTATGGCCATCCGCCAACGAGAATTGACCCCGCAATTGATCCAATCTGTCAACTCCTTGCATATTAGTGTTGTACTGAGCCACGCATGCTGGATCAATAAAAGGTTGCATTTAACTGCTGACCCTCCGTGTCAGGGAAGCCGCACTGAATTTGTCTGCGTTCGAAACCATCTTTACCACTGCGCTATCGAACCAAACAACCGCTATTGTGGCGAAGTGGTTCTGCGAAATCGCAAGATCGCAGGAGTCCTCTTGCACACTGCGCCCGAACTGCCGACTAACGGAGGGGGTACTCCGATCTTCCGTGAAGTTACTTGATCTCACCTTGTGTACCCGTCGGTGGGACTAGATCGCTCCTCGGGTGATCTCGATTAGACGCGCTTGTTGTCGATCTTGCTGTCTGACAGGACAGCGGGAGAGGTGGCAGCAGCGGGGATACTTCTACTCGCTGCGCCGTGTAGTTACCGAGCTTCGATCTTGGTTGTACTTGGTCGATCTTGCTCTGACCAGTGTCGATCTTAGCTCGGGGGGTCTTGTGGTCGGTGTGTGACCTTTATCCAATAGCTTCCAATACGTGCTTGCCGCTTCCTATAGCGGGTTCTTGAGATTTGAGGGTTGACGAACGTCCAGCCAAGCAATCTGGGCGTAGGGGTTCCACTTAGTGTCGATCTTGATCCTGCGTGACGTCGGGAGGGCCAATCTTGTATATCCCTACCCGGAATGGCGAAGAAGAAGGAAGACTTGTGTAGTAGAAGGTAAAAACAACTCTGAATTAATGGTTAATATCCTATGCTTCCCATCTGTGGCTATCCATACCGCACTGGCTTCTTAAAACCCATAATAAAGCTAAGACCGATATTTACCTGTCAGGATCGATATCGCGTGGGTACAATCGTCTTGGGCAGGGATAATAGCACACGCATTCACTTGGTCATTATAGTGAGTGTCACTATATCGAGGATCACCATAAGGAGGGATTGCTCTTGCTCTTGATTGACGGGACAAGATTAAAGTCGGAAAACTTCTTATCCGCTTCACCACAACCGTCCCCTGCACGAGCGACTGCCGCACAACGGTTTTCGCTCGCTGCATCGTAGTCCAGGTTCAATGCCAACTTCGACTCGAGCCACACCTTCCAATAATCCTTTGCTGATGTAAGATCAAGACTTGTTTCCTGCTTCGACGTCACCGGCGCCTGAGATTGGTACAGTCGTCGATCTTCCATTTCTAAGATCAAGATCGACCAGGTCTGACAAATATAGATTACTCGCCATTTCGGGAGATTCAAACGGTCGTCGATCTTCCCTGTCCCAGATCTATTTTTCCCCTGCAAGATCATTGCCGTCGCTTTCAAATTCGTCATAGTCATACGTCAATCATTTCACCCAACGTCGATCTTCCCTGTCCCAGATATTTTTTTTTCTTCTGCAAGATCATTGCCGTCGCTTTCGAGTTCGTCAGATAGTCGTACGTCATCCCTTTCGCCCAATTTCGCCAAGATCGACACGATGAATTACTCGAGCACTCGCTACTTTCACACCGCGTGGAGATTATGACCAATTGCAGTCAGCCTCCCGTAGCACAGTCCACTAGGACGAGATCATCAATCTCAATTGCCAAGTTCAAGATCGAGGGCACCCGCTGTAGTACTTGGTATAGAATTTCCAGATCGCGACATTATACCCCTTCTCATTTTTGTCTTGTCTCAATGTCTCACGGCGACTTAGCTCGTCCCTGCTCAGAGGTTGGATCGTCCCAGATCGATCTAGAAACTTCTGCAAGATCGCGACATTATACCCCTTCTCATTTTTGTCTTGTCTCAATGTCTCACGGCGACTTAGCTCGTCCCTGCTCAGAGGTTGGATTGTCCCAGATCGATCTAGAAACTTCTGCAAGATCGCACATTCACTTTCTGAAGCCTCGTCACCTTAAGATCTGGTATCACAACGTGACCGTCGTTAAATTAACGGATGCACTATCGGCCGTCGATCTAGCAAAACCTTGGTGGCCAAAATAATGACGCCGAACTCTCGCTGATCCTCCAGCATTACACATTCCACACCTCTGAGACGAGGTGTTAATGCGACATCCTTGCGACGGGATCTAACGTTGAAATAGTATGACCTAGGATCCTTTTTGGCCAATAACCTCCATGCTCGTGCAAAACATTCCATATCCTTCGTTGTGATATCCTTTTGTTGTACGTCGATCTTGAAATATCAACGTCTTCGATCTAGTGTCGCATGACCACTAGTCGGTTCACACACATCATACACACCACTGTCCACCTGATCTACCGCCGTCCGATAGATCCTCCACCTGTTCCTTCGTGATGTGACCAGCTCACTTCACGATCTCGCCTCCTTATGGCTCCTCATGTGATTGCATGACCTCGAATCGATTTCGATTCGTTCGATCTCGCAAATAGTCATACAGTAGAGCTCCACAATTAAGATCGGCTTCATCTACCCATGTCGGTTCGTCATACCCTTTCCAATGCACCAAGAATTCACGTAATGTACGTCCATATCGCGTACGCTTCCCAGATCGCATGTCTACGATCTTTTCGACTTCGTATTCGTCATTGTCTAGATCTCGTATCCAGCTGTCCTCAGGCAACAGCGCTTCATCAAAATCATATCGATCTTGATCTTGTATTGTCAACCGCACCTGGGGACGGTCCGGAAATTGTCGTACAGGTTTGATCTTAGAGACATGTACCACCGGGAAGAGTCGATATTCTGTACCGGCGATCTCAAGACGTACGGCATGCTCTTCCACCAACTCCAATACACGGAAAGGGCCGTGCCACATGTGTGCCAGCTTACGCGCATATCCTTCCCTGACTCGATCTAAATACAGCCACACTTGAGTTCCAACTTCGATCTCATGTGGTCGGACCGTTTCATTGTGTCGATCTGCCCTTTCTTGGATCGCATCTCGTAGTTTCTCGTTAACCTGCTCGCGTGCTTGCTGATACTGCTTCTGGATACGATATCGCCACCGGCGAGGTTCACGATCTCGTCTTCTTGTTGATCCTAATGGTATCATTGCTTCCAACGTAGATCGTGGATCCCAGCCATGTAACAGATAAAATGGGGTATCTCCTCGGACGCGATCTTGGGCAGTATTGAGTGCGAAGGTGAGGCGCTCAGCATATTCGTCCCAATCTCGCTGGTCGATATCCTCCACGTACATCTTGACTGCACGTGTCAATGTTCCCACCATCCGTTCGGTTGTACCGTTTGCTTGCGGGCGGTATGCCATTGTTGCTCGCTGTCTCTGTCCCACGATCTTGTTGAACGATCTGAAGAAGTCAGACATAAAACCGGGTTCTCGATCATGTCGGATAGCCTCGCTTGCACCGAACCGGCGGAAAACACATTCCTCGTAGTTCTCAGCAACAATCTGAGCTGTCCTTGATGCGCTAGCTTTTGCGATCACATATCCAGTGAATAGATCGATCCAGATCAGCAACTCGGTGTTTCCTTTGTACGATCTTGGTAACGACGGTATGTGATCCATGCCGATAATCTGGAATGGGTACGTAGCTTGTAAGTTGCCGGGCGATCCCCCGTGGATCGTAGGTCGTCCTTTTCCTGTCTCGCAATCTATGCACTGACCCACGTAGCGTTGTACACTCTGATATAATCCGCGCCAGTGGAAATGAGCTCTGATCTTGTGGTATGTCCGTCCAATACCTTGGTGACCACCTTCCAAACTTGTGTGATAGTGGTGCATAAGATCGCTTTGCAATGTTTCGGGTACCACAAGCTTAGCCATAAGATCGCGATCTTCGTCGGACCGCTTGGTCGGCGGAAAATAGAACAATAATCCTGACTCATCCGTCTCATAGCGATCTGCGATCTTAGAACAGCTTTTCGCTTCAGTCGAAGTAAGATCTTTTACGTCCCCTCGCAGGTAGGCCTTAAGATCGACGATCCATTTTTCCTCATTTTTCGCTCGGCTAATACGCTCCATCCTCATTCTTTGCACAATCTCTTCTTGTAACACCTGAGGTCGACATTTCTTACGCGATCTTGTGACAGCAGCGATCTTGACTGTAGCTGCATCGTCCTTAGCTATTAGCAACTCATCCAATCTATTGAGAGTCACAAGATCTTGGCGCTCCTCTTCCGTGACAATCACCACTCCACTTTCGCGACGTAATGCAGCACTCGCCAGACTATCTGCGCTTTGGTTCCAATCTCGCTTCATATGAAGGAACTCATGGTTGGGCCAAGATCGGAGACGTTCCAGTGCCTGCTGCCGTAACAACGTTAACCCCGGGCTTTGCACTCGATCTCACCCTTCATTTGTCTGATCACCAAGTTAGAATCTCCACAGATAATCAGGCGTCCCCTGTCCATATCTGACAGGAGATCGAGGCACAGAAGCAGACCATGGTACTCAGCCTCATTTACCGTAAGATCGAGCTGATACTTCGAAGCTGCTGAGATCACTGTCCATTCTGGTAGGCTCCACACTATTCCACTGTATGCTCCGCCACTTCGTTTCACACGTGCTGATCCATCAAAACTAACAACTAGTAATCTCTCATCTGGCTCCACTGTTGGAGGTGGCATCGAGATCACTTGTCGCGGTTGTTTCCTGGGAGCGATCGAAATCAAGATCGAGTCCACTTCCTTGCGGGGCGTAATACTTGCCGCGATCACGCCTAAGATCTCGTCCTCCCCTCTGGTACATTTGACGATCTCAAGGGTCCAGCTTGATAGAAGTGCAGCCCATCGTCCTAACCGTCCTTGCAATCCAGATGAGTGAAGTAACCATGCCAATGTGGAGTGGCGCGTCAATACTTTGATCGATCTTGTCACGAGTTGAGTATAGCAGATATCTAGTATCCTGAGCAGAGCCAACACTTCCTTGTCGACCATACCGTAGTTGATCTCATTCGGCTTGAGCGTGCGACTAGTGAAAGTCACTGGCTTATATACTCCGTCGTGTTCTTGCATCAAGGCAGCTGAGATCGCCCACTTGCTGGCGTATACTACCACCACCGGTTGTCGATCCACATCAAAGTGTTGTAAGATCGGAGCATTCACGATCTTGTTCTTTAGTGTAGCGAACGCTGCCTTGGCTTCGGTCCAACTACCATCCTCTTCTGCCACGACACCCCCATCGTCTCCAGTCGATTTTATCTTCCGAGCGATCTCGTAGAAATCCGCTTCACGTAGCTCGTACAGAACTGATGCGTAGATCGCAAAATCTTCAATAAATCGGCTGTAGTAGTTGAGACTCCCCAAGAATGATTGCATCGATCTTAGGTTGGTGGGGAACGGTAATTCTTGTAAAGCCGACAAATCCTTTGGATGTGTCTCCAAACCTTCAGCTGATACACGATGGCCTAGGTAATCCACCTTTTGCCGACCCCAGAAGCTTTTGGTGACACTGATGGACAAATTCCACTCGTCGCAGGCGTCTAACAGCTTTTCCACCTTTTCGCATAACGCGTCCCACGATCTTCCGGTTACCAGTATATCGTCGATGTAAGATCGACGCCCCAACACTGACTCATTTCTCTCCAGATCAGGTTCTCCTGTCTCGAATACGTCCTTCGGTCAGATCGATCTTGATCTTGGGTCACTTTCACGAATCCATATAGTGCATTGTCTAGGAGTCTCTGGTAGATCTGGGGAGCGTTTTTAAGTCCGAACGGCATTCGATTCCACTCAAACAATCCAAATGGAGTAATAAATGCCGAGATCGATCGGGCTCGGTCCGTCATGGGCACTACCCAGAAACCGCTGGCCATATCCAAAGAACAATACCAGAGAACCTTGTCGAGATCATCCAGCAAATCATTGATCAGAGGCATGGGATACACCATGAGCCTTGTCAGACTATTAACCAGGCGGTAATCGATACATAACCGGATGTCGATCCCATTCTTCTTGATGATCACAACTATGGGTGACGCCCAAGGAGATGTCGAGTGTCGGATCATTCGAGCAGATAGTAGTCCCTTGATGAGTTGATGCAACTTTTCACGGAACTGTATCGCCACTTTGCGACAACGTTGAGCGACTGGCTTTGCATTTCCCACATCTATGTCGCATACCACTCCCTTCGCTGCTGGTGGTAAGGCATTGCCCTTTCCGATAAGAAGGTGCTTCCGCTTCCAGATAATCTGCCAAGACGTTCGATCTCCTCCTGGGTGTTGGTATTGGCATCACCTATTTGAAGATCTTCGATCTTGACTTCTTCCGTGGTCGCGGTCACTTCTGGTAGCACAGCCATTTGATCTTCCACATCTTCTGCGAATAAGCTCCCCCCTTCCTTGATACAAACTTCATCATCCATCGTAGGATCGCCTATGTCTGCTGCGACCTTGGTGCGAAGATTATTACCGTTAGCAGGGTCGATCTTGACTTGGTCAGACGTACATTCGATTGACGGTGGGTTTGCGTCCCCGTCCCCTGCGATCTTGACATTCTGAATGGTTTTTACCGGCCGTGGTAAGATCGCAGTTGGTGTTACGTACTCGGGACGCTCCACCATTGGCTCGGTGATCTGTTCGTTGGTACCCGCTTCACTGATCTCATCCGTAGTTGCCTGATATGCGAGATTTTGCCATTCGGCGTACCTCCTTGATCCCACGGATACATATCCCGGAATTCGGGGAATACGATCTCCACTTAACCACATCGCGACTCTCGATCCTTCGTGGAGAGTCAGTGCACGATCGCTTATATTGGTCACCTGTAGATAACGCGTCCTTCCTGGTCCGACTGTGATCGTTGGTACCCATCGATCTCCCCTGGTGACCCATAGCTTATACTGGTTGGACGTTTGACCGCGTAGCCTGATCTCGGCCGTCTGTCCGACATCGATCCAGTAGTGATCCTTCCAGCACACATGTTCGACCTTGTCACCGTAGAGAGGACGCCTACCAGCCATCTGAAGGCGGACTTCGTCAGGTAGACATATTGTCCCATCAGCGAGATCGAGGCGGATACCCGCTGGCACCATGAAGTCCATTCCTAGTATCAGATCTTGACCTCCAGTGGGCGGACCTACCCATGCATCAAAGAAGTACACTAGCGATCCTGCCAGCGTGATCTTGAGACGAGTACGTCCCTCGATCTTATATGGAGATCGTCCAACACCTTCGCATTCCAACGTTTGATTCTCATCAATGTGGCACCCGACCTTACGAGCAAAGGTGGCATCCAATATGGACACCTCAGCACCACTGTCAAATAGCAAAGTTGCTTTTGTTGTTGATCTTCCCCATAGCCTTAGATTGCTTGAACTTCTTGTCTGGAACATGATACTTCCAGTAACCCCGCGATTCCCCAGGGGAAATCTCAAGAGCCATCATCACACTCGATCTTGCATATTCATCGATCTGGCGTAGACTTGACACTGTAGCGGTAGGTTTCTCCAGAAGATCACATGTATTGTCGATCGGATCGATCAGTTGATTAACTGTTGCTTCCGATTGTTTCTCGACATATGCATAAATGCAATAGCTAGAACGCTCGTCTCGTACCGGTTTCCAAACCGGCGAGCGTCCTAGTTTAACATCTTCTCCGCCGTCTCTGGCAACATCCCGGCGTGCTTGGTGGGATTGTACCATTGTCGGATCAAGTTGTAAAATTCCTCCATGGTACACTTTCCCGCTTCGTGAATGTCACCACATGCCTTGCATGTGAATAGGCAGCGATCTGAGGGATGTCCTTTACGACCGCACTTCTCACACGTCAGACGTCCCCAGCACCCAAGATCGCTATGTTTGCGCGACCCACAGTGCGAGCATCGCTTAGGTGGCGAACCTATATCATGTCGATCTTGTTGTGCACGATTGTTTCCGGTCTCCGAGCGACTGCGATCTTGGTTCCTTTGATCTTGATCTTGCTGCCCTTCATTGTTTCCAGATGCTGCGAGGTAGACACGACGTAATCCTGCTTCGCCATCCGATCCACTAGAGTCCTCTTCAGACTCGCTGCTGTCTGAGATCGCCTTGATGGCTCTGACGGCCCGAGTTGAAGCAGACGGGGCTGCTGCGCTGTTGTTCTTCTGACGAGGCTTGATTGATCCATAAACAGCCTTGCTCTGTCGTGCTTTCGCTCGCTGCCGAGATCGAAGTGCTTCTTCCAGGGTGTCAGCGTCTGGAATTCGTAATAGAGCCAGGTGATCTGCAAGATCGCGGTCATCGAGAGTTTCAATGAAGTGTCCACATGCTCTCGTCGAACTTCCGAAGGTCCATCCTTGATCTGGAGGCGGGCCCTGAGCCCTGCCACATTGAGCCGATACAGATACTCCAGCGGAGATTCGTCCGATCTCTTGCGCGCGTGGTAATATTGCCTCGCGACTGACACTCCTCGTCCACAATATTGAACTTGGAAGCTGCTGAGCAGATCCTTCCAGGTACTGCGTGTTGTGCGACTAAGCTGTCGATACCAGTTTCGCGCCGATCCTGCGAGGAGATCGCCGAACACCAGACACTTTTCTTCGTCTGGGGCTTGATCTCGCATAAAGGCAGACTTTACCTTGCTAAGCCAGGCCCTGGCTCGATCTTCGTCCCCTTCTCTCCCCGCGAACTCCTTGAGTTCAGACATGGCAGATACTCGTATGCGTGGAACACTTGTCGATCTTCCGGTGGTCGTGGCTGATGCTGATGCTACGGTCGCACGTCTAGGAGGATCAAGATCGAGATCATCTGGGTCGTATTCATGAGGACTTGGGTGTCGATCTAGCGACCCCACAGACTCCATATCCACATCTCGGTCTTCTGCTGGTGCTAAGATCGTGGGATTGATAGGGCCTTGTTGTTCCTTCAAGAATCGGCTCATAGCCGCTTGGAAGTACGATTCCAACTTCGCATTCGATCCTTGTGTCATGTTTGGCGCGATGCCATCCGTCACTCGCTTGGTCTCATGATCTCCACGCTGCCGTAGCATGGCAGCTCCTGAAGGGCCTAGCGTCATCCGAGGTGGGTCATCTGCACTGTCGGTGTCCACTTCTTCAGTCGCCGACTCGTAATGTGAGGATGTTCCTGTCTGATCTTCCAATGTGAGTGCTGGCAACGATCTTAGCATGTCGTCGGTTGATCTAGTCGCGACCTTGGAGGTTACATTCTTCTCACCTACCAAGGGCTTCAGTAGATCGAAGATCGACATTAAAGCCGTGTTGATCGTACTGAGCCTCGTATCGAATAGCTCATTAGCGTCGAACGATCCTGCGATGATCCCACCTTCCTTGATCAGTTGTAATAGCGCCTTCGCAGCTTCTAGCTTGCTCGATCTTGCAGTTGGTTTCTGCACTGGGCCTTTTAGATCACTAATGATCTTCGGCTTGATGATATGCATAACGGGGTTCTTGATCAAGAAGGTGTGAAGTTCCTTCTTGTGGTATGCGATCTCGAGGGACTCATCAGTCCACACTGTTTTAAGATCGTCTTGGTCATCAACATCCGATCCTGGTGCTTTCAACTTCTTCCGTAGAGGCTTCGATCTTGCTGACTTCTTTTTTGTGCTCGACTTGGAGACGAGCGTTTGGATGGCTTTCGCCGGTGGACTTTCGTCCTGCAGATCGCGACGGAAGTCGGAATCTGCTGGGGTCCCCGAAGGGACCTGGGGAGGAGGTAGAGGCTTCTCTTCTAGGTCCGTAGCCGGACCATCCTCTGTTCCGTCGGTAGAGCTCCTCCCAAAGCTCTGCCGATCCGCGGATCGATCTTGATTCAGCGGTGTCGTTGGTGATCCGATTTCCGACGACGCTGGTTTCCCTGATCTAAGATCAGCATGCGCTTCTTCTTCATGGGACTCACGGTGAAATCCCGAGTCACCCAAAGATCCGGGCACGCGCACCATTGTGGCGAAGTGGTTCTGCGAAATCGCAAGATCGCAGAAGTCCTCTTGCACACTGCGCCCGAACTGCCGACTAACGGAGGGGGTACTCCGATCTTCCGTGAAGTTACTTGATCTCACCTTGTGTACCCGTCGGTGGGACTAGATCGCTCCTCGGGTGATCTCGATTAGACGCGCTTGTTGTCGATCTTGCTGTCTGACAGGACAGCGGGAGAGGTGGCAGCAGCGGGGATACTTCTACTCGCTGCGCCGTGTAGTTACCGAGCTTCGATCTTGGTTGTACTTGGTCGATCTTGCTCTGACCAGTGTCGATCTTAGCTCGGGGGGTCTTGTGGTCGGTGTGTGACCTTTATCCAATAGCTTCCAATACGTGCTTGCCGCTTCCTATAGCGGGTTCTTGAGATTTGAGGGTTGACGAACGTCCAGCCAAGCAATCTGGGCGTAGGGGTTCCACTTAGTGTCGATCTTGATCCTGCGTGACGTCGGGAGGGCCAATCTTGTATATCCCTACCCGGAATGGCGAAGAAGAAGGAAGACTTGTGTAGTAGAAGGTAAAAACAACTCTGAATTAATGGTTAATATCCTATGCTTCCCATCTGTGGCTATCCATACCGCACTGGCTTCTTAAAACCCATAATAAAGCTAAGATCGATATTTACCTGTCAGGATCGATATCGCGTGGGTACAATCGTCTTGGGCAGGGATAATAGCACACGCATTCACTTGGTCATTATAGTGAGTGTCACTATATCGAGGATCACCATAAGGAGGGATTGCTCTTGCTCTTGATTGACGGGACAAGATTAAAGTCGGAAAACTTCTTATCCGCTTCACCACACTATAATATCGTGTGCAGTCGAAACAGCTTGTCGATACTGTCCGCGCTGGCACTCATTCTCTTTTGAAATGACATGATGAGAAAATGCAGACTATTTCCCCGAATCGTCCCTCATCTATAGAGACCTTTCACCCGTAGAGCACCAAGCAGTTGAACAGAATGTAATAATTGTCAGCATTTATCACTCGGTTTGTATGATAAAGCGGTTGTACTACTTCCATCACTTGCCCTCGAACGGTTGATAATTCATCTAACTTTTGCTGAACTATATTTATTGTGTCTGGGGTCACAATGCCTTGAAGTCTGTCAGCTACATCACTCGCGCAATGTACTCGGAAATTAAAAGCTATCCAAGATGTTGCACAGCAAAGCATATAAATGCGGAAGTGGTATTTACCACCAGGCTTCATTGCATTGAACATTATTAGCCTCCGGCCAAACTTTGTTTTGCAGGCTACGCTGGCCTTGTCCAGCGAAAAATCTCGACCTATCTCCAAATATTTCCCACCGGTAATCTTCAGCATATTCAAAAGCGTGCAGATTCGCCTCACTGGATCTACATGTGACGGTACTCCAGATTCTGAATAAATGACCTCTGTTGATTGCTCTTGTTGAGAAACTGGATGGAGTGTTGATTCATGCGCTGGGACAGTTTCGTCTCCCTGTGGTCGATCTGGGTTGTTCAATCGTCTTTCAACCTTCGGCAAAAATGCATCAATATTCACTGCCATGGGGTCCACTGTTGGATTTCCACTAGACCCGCTACCATCAAGCTCTCTGTTTGGGATCACAGCTCCTGTAGAATTAGATACTTACTGGAAATAAAAATGCTGCTGCAGCAGCTTGAACCGGCCAATTGTCATCACATTGTCAAGCCCTGAGTGCTTGCCCCGAACGATGGAATCTTCAATCTGCTTCCCTCCAGAAATTCGAGTACTCCCCTTATCCACTGGCTTCATAAAGAAAGGATACCTAAGAAACTCATCAGTTCTTGAAGGCTAAATGGATTCTTCGACTGCTTTCGTTTCGCTAATTCATGCGCACGCATCGCTTTATTTGTCTGATGGAGAACTTCAACCCAGTACTAGACATACATGTAGGCAAAAAAACTCGATGAAACTGAGTGCTGAAATAAGTGACGGAATTCAGGATAGATTCTTGTTTTGCTGGTGTCATCCACGTGTTTATACAGGTCGGTAGGTCCATCAATTTGGGCTCCAGGATCGAAATTCATGTTTGTAATGCTTTCCAGTTCAAGAAGTGATAACGAAAGAATCACCTCTGGACTAAATCGCACAAAACTGTCATCCACTTCTTCCAACTCGCTATCGTTTTCGAGAATAGTAGATTGAGTGTTACCAGATTGACACAACGATATCCACGCTGACTTAGACGGTGTACCTAGCACGTTTTGATAGTTCTCCATCCCACGCTGTACCACATACATGCTGACCCACTTATCGGCTTTTTGAAATTGCGTGTCCAACCAGTGAACATGAAGCAACACCTTCTTCTTGTCAAACCTACAAACACGACCGATAATGTAAGCGCTTCCGGCGTCATCGAATAAGCGATTCGAGAGCCATGACTCTTTTGCAGATGAATATGGAATCATTTTCTCAATGTATAGCTGGGTAAGCGATGCAGCTGTAGACGATGGCGTTTTATGTGATGCAACGTTTTCATTGTCACCTGGAAGCGGCCTACCATCAGCAGCTGTTGCGCTATTTGTATTATCAACACTCGTAGGAATCGTCACACTACTCATCGCTGATGCTAAGCTTCGTTGTCGCTTGCGAGCCTGCTTAGCTTGTAGCGCAGACGTAGGTTTGCTTTTTTTCTTGGAAGATTGTTTATGCTGATGTTTGTGGCTAGATGACACAGTCTGGCTTTGACGCTGCGAGGGCCCCGCTAGCTGAGTACACGTGGTATCTGGTGCGATAATTTGGTTAACAGCACTTTGCATAGCTCGATCTGTAGATAGGCTTTCAATCTGCTCCTGGGTAGAAAGGTCCGAGTTCTCATCACCTTTCTCCATTTTGCGCTGATGCCACTTGCAGGATGCTACGACTCTTGGAACTGATGGCAGCATGAGACCTATTAGTGTTGACTTCGATTTCAATAATTAGCTCAAGTTACATTCCCTGGTTACGTTCCTATAATGAATTCAACATGCATGCACATATCGTGCTTTATTGTGGTATCAGTTTTACACATAATGTTGTTGCAGCACTGCGATTGAACGACACGAATTAGTGCATTTGCTCGTACACAAACCAACACCGTGACCTGATCGGCGGGCGGACGCTAAACAGCTCGCCTCATACGCAAACCGGTGTAAACTGGCACAGCATACCTATGTGCATTGCAAACTGAGGTAACCCGAGTGTCCCGGACCGACACCACGAGCGCACTGCATCACAGTTTGCATGTATTCGCTAGCATTCGTCGAACGCGCAGCTCAAGTACATATGTAGCACGTTACAATGACCCTTCAATGATCCATAGTAAGAGCTACATCTAAACGAACGGTATGAAGAATTGGCAATTTTATGGTCAACCCTCCGCGGCACACAGTTACCTGCAGTGGAGTACAAACCATTACGCGACCGACTGACGGCAACTAGCTCGGAGCTAGTAGCCGTCACCACTGCTCGCAACACGAACTACCGTAGAATCCACGTGTTGTCCAAAATGCGACACACTGAGACATGTGTCGGTCTTTTGTAAATTTCATATAAAGCTTGTAATGACAGCCAATGGTCGAGCGGATACAGAAATTACTGATATTGTCCAATCACTGCAACTAGTGGAACGAGCCATTTTGGATCGTTCAACCAAGGCCCACACCTGTGTCTTGACCACCAACAAGCTGAATGTCCTAAGGGTGGGACACCCAAACGGGCCAGAATGGCGCAATCTAGTTTTCATGTACTTAGGCTACTATACAATACAAATTCCAGTTATTCACGAAAGGGTTAAGAGGACCAAACTACAGAGTGTTTGGTGGCTGCGAAGACGGCAGAGATGTAGACTGTAGATTGGCAAACCCCCAGAGAGCTCAGAAAACGTTTGTATAGCCGAAAATGCAAATGGTCATTTTGTAATTCCCTCCTCAACGCAGCAATGTCCACCATCACCAATCGTGACCTGTACCGATTCTTCTTCACTGCCGACACGGACCACTACTACGTCTGCAACGATTGTGGAACGCGGGGCAAGCAGCTTCCTTCAAGTGGCTACGCCAATCTAGTGAGCCACTTGAAGGATAAGCATTCTGATTACAAGCACGATTTTGAGGTCCACCAAAGCAGGCAGGCATGGTCGCTTTCGGTGCACGGGTTTGTGAGCCCAAAAACCGCTAACATGTACCGCTGGATGTAGTGGGTCGTCGATCGTAACATGCCTCTGTCTGAGGTAGACGGCCCACTGACGAGGGCAATTTCCTGCTTGAAGCCTATTTGTTCAAAGTCGCTAAAGGCCTATGTCGCCGTCACGGTCGTGATAGTGGGACGCAAGATCTCGGCAGAGATTTCTGGGCCCTGCGGCCTTATGTTCGATGGATGGACCCACAATTGCGAGCACAACGTTGCTCTGTTTACGGTGTATTGGGCTAACAATGAACTGAAGCAACCACTTCTGACTATACCACCGATGGTGGAAGGCGATTAGACTGCCTAGTCACACTGCGAGTTCATGAAAAATTTCCGCTATTTTTGGCCGATCCCAGGCGGAATTAGGGTTTCTGATTGACGACAATTGTGTCACCGACCGTGCAGCTTTGACGAGGCTAGGGGTTCCTCTCATTGGCTGTGCGTCTCACCGGTTTAATTTGGCTGTCAATGCGTTTCTTGAAACAGATATTCAACAGCGTGACAGTCAAGCTGCAAATGGAGGATTTGTCACTCGCAGAAGTGCGCGCACTATTGGCTGTGTGGTGCTGCGGTTTCCGTCCATGAAGCCTTACTTGAAGGCGTTGGCGAATGTTGTGTACTCGCCAGTATTTGAAGTGGCGGCAGTTACGCTATAGTACTCTGTTGACAAATGTGTAATATTTTCCGTAACCATGTCTTGTACTATTTGGCGACAGCTTATTAATGGCAACGGTTTGTCTTCCTCCGAGCGCTAGGCCATTAGTAAATCTGAAAAGGTGGCAGTCTCGGGATCGATGCGCAAGCTAGTCGATGAGGAAGAGCAGCAAAAGATGGAAGAGGGCTTCGCTACATCGGTCCTACGTGCGAGGAAGAAGACGTCAACTTCCCTGATGTCACCGAAGTACTCCGAGCTTCTGCTCAAACTACCACCGACGAGTAACCGCAGTGAAAGTCTTTTCTCGCAGGCCAAACTGGTGATAGCACCGCAAAGAGCGTCGCTCCTACCTGTCAACGTGGAGATACTGCTGTTCTTGCGGACGAACCGGAGCTACTGGGACATAGGTACTATGTTTGACCTCCAACAGCAGATGGAAGGTGTGCATTAAGTTATACAAGAACGCCAAGCAATACATTGTCAATAAACCAATAATTAGCTATGTTTCCCAGCATATTCCATTAACTATTATGCTTCTATGTGTCAGGTCAATTCAATATGATATGGTATTTTCCGAGCACTGAGGGGCGGCACACAGCACCCACAAAGGGCAGATAGTAGTTGAATCTCTCCCGCTCCCCCTTGTCACGACGCCGCTGAACGCTATCCGTTTGCATAAGTACTCCTAGCATAGAATACACCGACGTCAGCTTCTCCGACTTGGTTATTTGAGAGACAGAACAGACCAGAGACTCCACCTCACGTGCTTTTCCTTGCAGGCAACGACGCTAGCAGTTGTCGGCCTTAATGGGTCTCGTAACCTTCTGGTTCACGGTCACGTCGATCAAATTGATACTAGTGTCCTCTTCAGTAGAATCGCCCCCTTCCCTGTCAGCTGTCATCTCTTCGTCCTCCTCAGTGGATTCAGCCGTGCTCAAGTCTTAATCGTTGCTGTCGTCAAGCTCCTCGCTCGAAAACGAGCCGGGATTGATCGCATCACTGATGTAACGGGGCGCCACCTGCGGTACGGTCCCTCGGAGGCGGCGCTGCTGACGCGATGGAAGAGGGGACAGCGGTTGCAAATCGGGATCGCTTGGCGGCGGCAAGTCGGGTGCGCTAGAAGCTGCAGCTCTTGCTGGCAAACAGCGGTCGACTGGTGCTCGGAGATCGAGCGGTGGGCTTCTACGTTGTCGGCGGTGGAAATCTTCTTTGAGAGTGATCACGGTGTGTTGCGCTTTAGTGACAGTCCAGCTTTTTAAATCACAAATCGGGCTTTTTCTCAAGAGTACACTTAGATACGAGCATCGATAGCTCAACTTCAAACGCGATTATCTTGATAACTTAAATAGTGGTTTAGTATCATTTTGTTTAAGGCTGTCTCATATAATAGGGGGTTTCAAAGTAGGCTGACGTTCCCTTGGCTCGTAGAGGGGCGTCCAGGTTGTCCTTAGCTGTCTTGGTTAGCAGAGTATTCACGAGGTTCCGAGAAAGAGAGAATATGTATAACGTGTTTCAGGTTATCTGTGCGAAAGCTTGTGAGAAAGTTAAACTGGGAAAAGTAACTAAGACGTACGACTACCTGTCGTACTGCTGCTAAGCTGGAGATCGGCATTGATGCAGGTCCGTCACTGACTGCATACTTGTCAAGGCATTTGCCAAACATATTGACCTGAAGACATGAAAATGCTCAGCCTCCCTGATTGGCTGTTTCAAAAGTTACTTTGAACCCCCTTTTCCAAGCTAGACCAGTCGACAAGCAAACATAAGCCCCGAAGCGGCTGTTCAGTTCTGCCAAGCACACGAAGGTCATGTCGGCTGGATTCCTGTTACAAGGCGCCAACTACGAGACTAGCACCAGCAACGGGCATCAGCGGTGAAGGTAAGATGAGCACAAGAGGCGAGAGCAAGACCAGCATCAGCGTCGAGGGAAAATCGAACAACTGCAACCAGGCCAAGGGCAAGCCCGCAAACCACAGGGAGTGGAAGACGAGCGCCGTCGTAGAGGGCAAGTACAACTGCTGTGGTGTCGTGACGAGGACACCAGGAGACACGCGATCTTCGAGTGCAAGTACGCGTGGCAAGGCTTAAGCAGAAGGAGGCCAACGTCAGCAACAGCAGCGTCGAGATCAAGGCTAGCATCAGCCGTGAGGCCCGGACCAAGTTTAGCGATCATCTGGATATTGGCTACACCAGCGCAGCGTTGCTGATATGCTCCAAGTGCCACGCAGACAACGCGTATTGCGTGGACTGAACCGCGGAATTCGCGCGGTTGCTCTAAGTGAAAGCATAGGCTTTTTCTTTAATCTGTTCGATGATGATGATGAAGACGTATCGTCGCTTGACGTGCCGGATCCCGATAAAGATGTGTTGATGGAGTGCAGTGAAGCTTATTCGAAATTACCGTCCTCCGTGTTTTTACAAGCACTCGTGATAACGAAAGGCGGCGCGTTCTTGAACGTTCCGGTAGGGGAGATAGGTTGTGATGACGAGCGGTTGTGGAACAGGGGGTCGAGGACATCGCAATGATTGCAGATGCCGACCAGCTTATCTAAAACAAACCAATATGTCAGTAAAAAGGCATGCACGTGGGTCATGTTGTTTTTACCTTGGAATGTTTTCGCATCATCTTCATCCAAGATACCTTCACCGGACTGCCGCTTTAAGTCTACTGCCTTGTTCTACGAAACTTTGATGCCATTTACTTTCTGGAGGACACCTACAAGACGACCTCAATATCAGATATAGCTTGTTAGATAAACGGGTCAGCTTCTTAAACATACATTTGTACTCCCAGCCCTTAATCCCTCCTTGATGAGATCAGCAATTTCTGAGGCCAATGCCTTCTTGGGTTTTACGCCCAACGGTATCGCCACGTCATCGTCGTAGGTTGCATTCTGCTGTAATCCACTTAAGGATGACATCGACGCTAGATGGACCACCGATTACGCAGTCCTTCTCCCAGCTCACTGGGCGTCTTCGTTGCTTGGTGTTGGACTCCGTGGACGCTAGCGCTGGAACCGCAGTTGGCGCCCTCGCGGATGCACGCTTCTGTCGGAAGAAGAAAAGGGAAACAATTGAACGGCCCGTCAGGTACCAAGCCAATAGGCTCTTAGGTCGTTTGGACTCGATTTTGGCGTCACTAAAACATGACATGACGGCAAACCCGCAGCGCGTTCTGATTGGCTGAAAAGCCGTTTATGTTCTTATGTCTATAGGTTCAGCCCAACTTTGAAACCCCCTATTATATATCTTATATCCCTCATTATCATAACCGGGGACCGGACCGGGACCGTCACCTGTTGCCAATGAAATCGCACGTAAACTGGGGCTATCGAACTACGTGCTAGTTAAATAAAGACGATATTTGAATCAGTGACTTACGACCTCCCATTGGTTGAAATCGAGGCAAAACCGTCTACGAGAAAGTCATTCGACGAACTTCCCGCAAGCACCAGCCATGTCAGAGGAGGAATCGTGCATGAATGTTCGCCTTGACGAATCTGACCTGCAAACGTACCAGGAAGTATCAGTAATTAGACCAGCAAATGCAGTTAGAACGTACAAAATCAAGCAGATAGAGTTCAAGAAGTGGTGTGAAGAGCAGGGCGCCACTTTCAGTGACCGTACCCGATACACAGGCGCGGGTCCAAAGCTGTACCTCTTCCTGAAAGAGTGCGAGATTGGGAGTCCAAAACGACATAAATCTGGTAAGGGAGGGCAACATCGATCCAACATGGTAGTGGGGAAAAATTTCCAAGGCGCAATCGTTGGTAAGTTTACCGTCAATTCATACGTGACGGTTATGGTTGATTTGTGGCAGCAGCAGAATCGCGCCAAGGTTAATAGTCATGCCTCTCCTCGTGACGATGCAGTGAGATTTCTCATGAAGATGGCTGAGTTTACTGAAGAAGACATAAAGCGAAAGAATATCGCTGACCGTGGTTCTGACACGCTCTTGGATAGTACACAACTAACGATCAAATTCAGTGTATCTTGACTCACGTTTGGACAATGAGGTGTGATTACGGTACAAACATAAGAAAGCTGTTGACCATTTTGATATCACACTACGCACATATGCGTGAGGAGCGCGCGAGAAAAATGGAATTGGCTGATCTACATTCTATCCGACTTGAAAACGAGGGATATAGTCCTTGTCGAGCATTGGTTATAGTTATGAAGCAGGGGTGAAAGAACCACGTTGGGCGTAGTGAAGTTGGTGCGCGCATACGAAACAAGAATGTCCAGATTTGTCCTCATGGTCTTCTCGGATTTTATTTATTTTGGAGGTGGCATTGCGAGCAGGAACCATTACCAGATTTCACAGCTTCACGGAACTGGTACTCTGTGAAGCTTCTGAAAACAATTTAAAACCCTCTTGCAGAGATGTCTTACAAAGTTCACTTTGATGCTATCACTGGAGCTCTTCAACATATCGGTCTGAAAAGCCGTGCAAAAACTAATGTTGGAAGTGGTTCTGATTCCAGGATGGCAAATCTCGGTGGTACAAGTGAGGCTCATATCAGGCATTTGGGTCGCTGGAATGCGCAAGCAATGGAAAAGTGTTACTTGACATCTTTACCGTGAGAAGCAATGATGAGTTTGGCAGGATTTTAACCAGCAAGAGGCAGTTTTTTTAATCTTCGCGCATCACTAAAAATACCTGAGGAACTTCGAATTCAATTTTTCCGCTGGTAGAGGAATGGAAGTCAAAACTTGATCAAGGGATTTGTGAACAGACCATTGCTGCCGGTGAGATTTTGGAATTGCTGCAATACTTAAGAATTGTCATTCTCCAAGATGCTATTTTGATGATGGATGTGTATCCCCTGCATTATATATGGTCTCACTCTGTTTTCAAAAACCGACGGAGTCAAGTCTTTCCGATTGACGGCTATGTGGACCTTACAACACATTTAGGATACCAGCGAACAGCAACTCGAGCGAACTATGCCAATTTTAAAAGCGATGCTAAAAACCTAGAATTCGGAATAAATCAAATCGGTAGTTGATCCCTCCCCACCAATCACATCGGATTTCTCGCGCCACACAGGAGAGCGAAAGCGACAACCGTTGCTCGGACCCGCATGAACTTCACGCTACCGGAGAAGATAGCTGAGCTCCGGCAGTGGAAAGAGAACCCGGAATGGGGTCTCACAGAGGCTGTAGATAACTTAAGGGCATCTAAGGGGTCGCTGCATGGTGAGAAAAACAATGCTGGCACATGCTGAATCAAGAAGTTCTAGTTACAGATGACCGTCGAAGGAGAAAAAAGGGGGCTGGACGCCCACATCGACTGGCCCCATTCGAATTGCGCGTCTTCGAATATTATGAAGCGCGTGTGAAGGAAGACGGGTATTGCAGAAATGTCGATTTGCTAAATGGGTTCAACGATTTGTTGTAAGGTATAAGACACTTGTTACTTCAAGAGCTAAACAGTCTCAAGAGTTTGAAAAGATTGCGGCTGATGATGATGACCAATACCATGGTGAAACCTCTCTTCCTGTTGGCCAAAATAATGACTCAAGCAATGACTGACGTAGTGGTGACTAAAATGGCTGAGAACACGAGTATTGAGAAAATTGTGGGGCATATACATAGTAGTCATGTTGATGGGGATTTGGGCGCGCTAGATAGCGATGCCAACGATAGCAAAAGTGGAATGATCAATCCAGCAGTCATAATTTTAAATGACGAGACCTGTACATACGAGACAAGTGCCACTGAGGCAGCAATCACAGCAAAACCGGTGGACAGTTCCAACACTCGGAGAGTTTTAGAGCCCGTTACCACAGCACCTATCGGTTTGTTGTGTGGACAGACCCATTAATCTGACCTCTCATGTGACTACTGATGATTTCAACAGTTTGCTGAATAAAACCGCAACTACAGGAAATGCACTAGATTATTTCATTCACCGATACTTGGAGATGAAGCCAGGTGTGGTTTGCCCGGTTGGTACTGGAATATTTACAGAAATCCCTCAGGCACACAGTGTGCGATCTCCGTCCAAGAAAAAAAACTGTTAAAGGTGGTGATCAGCATGTTTATTTGATCTGGGTATAAATACGCTCTAATCCCTATACCCAGTAAGAATCCTTGGATTTTACTCACTACGGAGATTATTGTGCATCGGGAGCAGTCTAAAATGTATCACATCGATTCCTTAAATGGAACACACGACTCTGGATATGTGTACGTCGTCTTTAAGTGGGGTTTTGGCTGTCAAGGCCTTTCGGTATCGTTTGATGCGAGTGTCAGCGAGTACAAGACGAAATCCCAACAGACCAATTGTCTCGACTGTCGCATCTATCTACTGCACTATACGGATTCTATTTCAACTTTGATCGCGATACTTGATCATTCGTCAAGTGCAGACGACATCGCAACATGGACCAGCGGCGGGTTCAATTCGCCTAAAGCTGATTAATATCGCTCTCATCTACACCAGAGGACCGACGAAGACATGCGAAGTCAGTAGTGTGTTGATTTCCTAACATTTGTCTTAATATGAATCCATTCGAGTTAATACGAATCCGTTCGAGTTAGTCTGAATTTATTCGAGTTAATGTGAATCTATCCTTGATTAGACGATAAAATTCCTAAAAAAAGATATTTGCCCTGTGTCTCAAGCGCCATACAATTCATCTCGAGTCCGGGACCGAGTCCCACACAACGCCAGGGCAGATAACGCCTTATTATGGAAACGGGCAAAGACACGCGAGTGTGGTCAGAATTCTAGCTAATCGACATTTCGCCTTGAACGGGTCTGTGTTCCAACAGAATTAACGTTTGACTGGCGCGGCGCAAGTGTAACTAATACGATATTACATTTTAAATGAATTATAATTCGATCTCAATATCCGGATTCGAAAAGAGAAAGAACGTCGTGCCATTCTGTCTAAACAGGAAGCTCATATGGATGCCGCACGTCGGCAGAGATTCGTTTTCCTTCTCTCCATGGCACGCGGATGTTCCTCGCCGGTCGAAGTGCCCCATCCGACCGTCCAAATGGTGACCGTAATGCTAAAGCAAAACGGTGGTTCCGATTACAAACGCATTTCCTACGCTTATTACGTCGATGAGACTACTGTCCACCGACTTGCACATTATGGTTTGGCCACTTGTTCTTATGAAATCGAAATGAATTCTGAAGGCTTAGAAAATCTGTAACGGATTAGTTGCCGTAACCAGCTTGCACTCACGAACTGGGCAGGTAAAGACTATTGAGTTATGAGATTAATTGTCGAGGCAGCCTCGGCACACGAGGCCATCTCAATTATTAAACATATAGTGGGCTCGGATTGGCCACCGTAAACTCGCGGTAGCAACTGTGTGACAGTAGCCTGTCACCGGATCTACCAGGACACTATCTTCACTGCATATCCGCGTATGGCCTCTTAGACCCCTTGCAGCTTCGACCTGTCACTACATGATCGTTCAGCCGTTGCCAAAATTGGCTTCGTCACATGCACTTAGGCCTGCTACACTTCCGCAGCTCCCAAGTATACATACGCGCAGACACACTTGGTCACATCGCTGTATTTCGTCTATCACTTCATTCTGCACTTCATCGACTGGTTTCACTGTCAATCTCTGGACTGGGTTATCAGGTTTTACGGGTAATCTCTGGGCTTGGGTTTCAGATGCCACTGTCCCATCACCGCACACATTAGATTGAGCACGACATCGTGCCGCGTTCTTTGGGTCGATTGCCCAGCCGGTAACACAGGGTTCGGTGTTCCCAAAAAGCTTATACGGCCACCCCACATTGCCACTAAAGAAATTAAGTAACGAGATCAATTGCGGCAAGACTGCACTGAGTCGGTTTTTCCGTGATGCACTGAAGATCATCAAAATTCCAAACTTCTGTGAAGTACAGTGCTCTACTACTAGTGATTAAATAGACGTCAAGGGTTGCATGTATGAACTTACTAGTGGCGTGTACGTACAACCGCTCATTAACAAACATAATGCCAGTCTCAATGTCAAAGCTGTCATTCATTTGTACTGGACACGAGCTACTCCTGCCGGAACGCGTGCAGTGACCAAGTTCGTTAATGTAGATGCAAACGTGTACAACGTACGCCACTCTAGCCACCACAACCATCGCAAGATGGTTCTTTGCGATGGTTTTTTTTGTGACACGGGAACAATGAACTGAAACGCACGAACGACGAGGATGTATTTTACTTGTTGGCCAGGCAGATAAGCAACGACAATGTTGTGCAATACAACATTTAAAGATATTTGAAGTGAAATAGATGATTGAAGCTTTTACCGTTTAACTTGCGAACTCTGAGCTAACGATGGTGAACATGCTCAACCATATCAGTTTGAGAAGTGGTTAGGGGGCGATATATGTTAAAATAAGCATAGTAATTGTTGAAGTGATTTACACGTTGTACGTCTTTTGACGTTCAGCGGATGTGGCGTGCTGAATATAAAAAAATTCCGGTAGGTGTAGCCGCTCAGAATCACCCGTTTCTTCAACGAATTCGTACATGTTCCATTGGTTAATCTACGTAAATCATTGGGAGTTTGGTTGTTCCACCGCGTGGACGGTGAGGTGAAGGAGAAGACCGCAATCGCTAAGCCACTCTAAACGCAGTATCCTGTTCATCACTAACCGTACCCAGGTGAAATTCCGCAGGAGTGATATTTCATAGCTGTTATAATTTCCCCATGCATGCCAAGTAGTTATTTAGCCCACACGTGGTCCAAGCGTTGCATGAACACTTCACTGCCGCGTCATCGAGATTCTATACGCCCATACGGAGATACCAGCCTCAATGGATATCTTATTTAGAGAAACATTGGTAAAATTGCGGGTTAGGTTTGATTGGGACTCTTACGTGATGCCACCATGGGAATAGGATAGAGAGTGGGCCAAGTTCTCACAAGCGCCTTGCTTAGATGAAGCGTGCTATCAAATCTATACAAACGCTTACTGAATGACAGTTAACAAGTCCCCTGTCTTAGGGGAATTTAGTAGTTTGTTTTGAATAAATGTTAGACTGTTTCTATTTATTAGTTATTTAGGTAATTTGGCCTGTAATTTATACTACTACTTCTCTGAACCACCCTACTAGGGCCCGTTAGATTTTTTTGGAATGCATTGGATAGAACTAATCAGTTATCTTGGCGACTATATTGAAGGTAAGACAAGCATTACTTTTGGCGCGCTTACATCTCCGCCAACCACTTGTATCCGAGTTGCAGCTAACTCTTAGTTCACAGTTCTATTGATCTCGCTCTCTCAAGTCACGACAACCAGCACCAGCACACCCTTTCGCCACTCATCAAGGTATCCGTTGCGCTATACCTCCCTAAACGGTCTGTCGGCAACCACCTTCCTCGAGGCAGCATTGCCTTTGCCGCAGTGGGCTTCGGACTGCATCACCAAATCATTAGCAAAGTGTGGCAGCAGCACCACAACAGTGCTGCTCTGACGGTTAGCCGCCAGCAGCGACTGCCGCCACCCCGTCGCATCATTGATGAAGAGGTGGTAGAGAGGGTTCGCGATGTCACTCTCTGCCAGCGGCAGAGCTTGCGCTCGCTCGACGCCGCAATCTGCATCTCCAAAACGACGCTGCTGCGCTACTTGAAGCGCAACGTCATACGCTGGAAAATCTCTCGCGTGCGGCCGACGCTTACGGGCATGCACGAGATGCGGCGTTTGTCATGGCAGCTAGCACACGTCCAACGTCACCTAGGTAAATAGTGCTATTGATTTCATTGTTGTGTTTGATAATCTATTTACTTAATTATTTCTTAATTCGTGCTATTTTTTGCTTGGGGCAAATATGTTTCGTGTCCATCACATGTATGATGCACGGCATCTCGATGAGAAGTGGTTCAACCTCTGCAAAATATTAGCTAACCAAAGATGAGGATTTACCATTTCGGTCGTGTCCAAACAAAAGATACATAAGAAAAGTAGTATTTTGACTGCTGTAGCCAGACCTCGCTATGACTTAGGTAAGAAGCGCTATTTCGATGGCAAAATAGGCATTTGGCCGATTGTTGAGCTAGCCGTAGTCCAACGTGCGTTGAAGAACCGAGCTAAAGGTGCTCCCATTACCAAGAACATCTCAATGACGCGCGCTACATACACAAAAATGCCACGTGAGAAGGTGTTCCCTGCCATTTGGGAGACATGACCCGGTGAGTGGAATTGAACTGGTTGTGTTGCTAGAAGTACCCTAATGTTGCACTATGCACTTATGTTTTAGATGTTGCTCAATGTTACTGAAATATTGCAGGTAGAAAGGCAGCTACAATATAAGTGCAGCAGGACAACACTGGACCCCATGTGCAAGATGACAACGCCGATATTGTTGAAGCTGGTCAGGTAGCTGGATGGGATATCCAAATGGATAGCTAGCCGCCGCATTCACCCGATATGAACGTTTTAGACCTTGGGTTGTTCCATTCATTACAGTCGCTGCAATACAAGACCCCCACGCTCGACACTGACGGCCTGATCGCAGCTGCAGAGGCCTCATTTTAAAGGATCAGCTACCGTACTTTAGACAAGTGTAATTTAACACTGCAGAAAGTATTAGGTACGGTTATTGCGTGTAAGGGAGGCAATAACTACATTATCCCTCGTAGTCGTAAGTTCCACATGCGTCATGGCATCTCACCGATAGCGTTGCCTGTCGCAGATAGTGCGGTAGCAGAACACTATAGACATTTACGCCAATTGCAATGTGTGGCCTAATTTCCTGTAGTTGTAACAATAAATACTCAATTCAATTCCATACTACTAAGCGATGATTGGGCAAACTTCCCCTTCCCTCTTTGTCTATTGCTGCGATTTAGCTATATCGGACAGTGAAATCTCGTTTAGACTGGATCAATTTGGAGGCCGTCAGCGGATTTTATAGTCTACTTCTGTGTGCAGCGATGTCGCCAATCTAAGCCTACAGTTCGTGTAGAAGCGCAGTGAATTATCGCTAAAAATTGACAGAATAAAGACATTTTTTCGGGCATGACCTCACAGCTCTCCGGGAAAAGCTCGATTACCATTCCAAAAAAGGTCACGTTTAGGCCAGCTGCTTTCTAATTCTATCCACTTCGTTGGCTATGCCAATAATATCGTGATGGCCATTGTAGGGTGGGCCAGAGAAGTAATTAACTATATTTTTCTATAATCTGGCCGCTTCCTATTGGTTGGCTCACAGCCATCCGCCCTACGTGTCAGTGATGTATCCTACACCACTAACTATGGAGTATATCTTTTGTGAATACTCCTGAAGCAAAATTTCTTCAGGAGGTAATACCCAATCTGGGATATCCCTCATGAATCCCCGTTACATAAGATGTTGGTATAGCTGCAAATGTCTATGTTCATTTCGTAATTCCTATCCAACGCACCAAGGACCACCACCACCAACAGTGACCTGGCCCGCTTCTTCTGCACTACTACCATTGCGCCTGCAATTATTGCGAAACACAGCACAATCAGTTTTCTTCATGTAGCTAATCCAATCTAGCGAATTACTTGATGAATAAGGATGCTGGTTACAAGAACGATTTTGAAGTCTAACAGAGCAGACAGCCGGGATCGCTTTCGGTGCACGGAGTTGTAAGCCCAGACGCCGTCAACATGTACCGCTTAATGGAGTGGGGCTTCGACCTCCACACGAATCTGTGTGAGGTTGACGACCCAATCACGAAGGCAATTTCCAACTTAAAATCCTATTTGTCCGAAACGATGCTTGACCTGCCTTGCTGCTGCGGTCGTGGCGATGGCGTGCAAGATCTCCGCGGAATTTCCTGGGCCTTATGGCCTTATGTTCGGTGACTCAACCCACAATTGCTCGCACTATGTTTCGCTGTTTGCGGTGCATTGGGCTGGTGATGCACTTTTGAAACCGCTTCCTGCTATAGCGCCGATGGGGGAGGGCGACAAGACACGGCGAGGTGATGAAACAATTTCCGCAATTTTTGGCAAATCAATAGCGACCTTGAGGTTTCCGATAAGCGTCAATTGTGCCAATAATTGCACGTATGCGACACGACGGGGGTGCTTCTGATCGACTTTGCATTTGACATGTTTTATTTGACTGGCAATGCGTTTCTCGAAGCGCAGAAGAAAACGGTGGACGCAGTGAACATGCTGACGCTGGCGGTGGTAAGCAACGTCATCAGTCATGCTGCAGTTGCACACGGAGGTGGCTCTGTTGCGCCTGAATGTGACGCGCTGGAGCTCGGTTTTCGACAAGATTGCTCTGTACGTACGCATACGCGATGCTTTGACGAAGATTAAGCTGAGTTTGATTTTATTCTAAAAGAAGCCGTACGCCGTCGCATTGAGTTCTCCTCGCGGACTTCCAGATTTTGGACATCGTGACAACCAAGATGTCGTCTACGTACTCAAAACTTCTGTTCAAACTACCGTCGATGAATAACGGCTGCAAATACCTTTCCTCACAGGCTGAACTCGTGCTGAAACCATAAAGAGTGTCCTTGCTGACGACCAACATCGAGATGCTGCTATTCTTGAGATGGGGAGAGGCAAAACTCGACTGATATTAAGAAGGGCCAACTTTTAGCGTACAGCGATGCTAACCTTACCATTAGTGCCATGGCAACACGGGTTGGACGCTCACGGAAGGTGGTAAAGAGATGTGTAACTAATCCCGATGGCTTGAGGAAAACTATTCGAAGACCGAGAAAGCTGACGCCAGCTGCTGGATGTCGTCTTCTTCGTGAAGCATCAAAAGCTGGTGTGAGCGCTAAAAGCCTGAAAGAGTCACTCTAACGGTCAGTATCTGTCCGCAGAGTGCAGAAGATATTGCCCAACTCAGAAAATATGGTTCACGAGAAGCGGGTGGTATTCCCAGTGCTAAAACCTCAGCACATTGCCGACCGGCAAACGTGGACAATCCAGTATGTTGAGCATGGGTGTAGTTGGAACTCTGTGCTTTTCTTAGGTGAGGAAAAAAGTAACTTAGATAGTCCCGATGGTTATGAATACTATTGGCGCGATCTAGGAAAAAAGAAGCAAATATTTTCGAGGGGGCAGTCCGGTGGTGGAAGTGTGTTTTGGGGGTCTTTTAGTGTGAAGGGAAAGTCCGAGATGGCTATCTTTGACGGCAATCAAAATAACGAGAAGTACATTGACACGTTGGGAGACTATTTGTTCCCGTTTGCGCACCTGTTTCATGGATTGCACTTCAAGTTCGAACAAGATAATGCCTCATCCTCACAACAAAATTTGGCAAGTGGTTTTTATAGGACCAGAATGTCCGCTTAATATGATGGCCTGCTACTCCGGACTTAAATCCGATTGAAAGCGTTTGGACATTCTTGCACGAGCTGTGGATGTTAACGTGAGACCGAAGCGGATCTAGTTAATGCCCTTGAGAAGGCTCGGGATGTTATTCCTACATCAACGTTGGAAAAACTTGTAACCTCGATTAAAAATCGCTGCATGGAAAGTCTACCGGCTTAGCGACTGCAAGACAAACTACTAGTGGACTCGTATCAACGATGTAGACCGCTTAGTACGCCTGTTTAGATGCGTTAAATACCAAAAATCAAGTATCGCCTATCTTTTCGCGCTTGACGTACTTCAACATGAACACGTTTCCGACTGGCGTTCGACCTCTCCGTGTCGGATGGAAGCAAATTGCACCGCAAACGAATCGCATTGAAGAGATTTAGCTTGCGTATTTATGTTACGTGCATAACATTTAATATGATGAAAATACGTTTAAAAATGCGTGCTTCACTGTACATTGGGTATTTATGCTACTTACATAGCATTTGATTTGATGAAAATACATTAAAAATGTGTTTTCGTCTATCATTTCCACGCGCACTGATCTCTTACATAACTATTCCAGATATAAGATGACTCACAATTACCCTACTGTTGGATTGTTCATCGAGACCTGGCGCAGTTTGAAGAAAGCTTGAGAAGCAGAGAACCAGGTCACTATATGAGAGAGGGCAAAGGCCCATGAGTGTTGGTCAGTGTTCAGGTAGGAGCAACTAACACCAAGAAATTCAGTCTTCATATTTTCCCCTCTTCGTAAGGAGCTTGTCGGAGCTATTGCAGCTTGTCGGAACCACAACAGGGTTATGAGCCCAAGTGGTGGTGGTAACGCAGGCATGAGTAAGCCGATGAAGTACACGAGCGAGGGAGTGCCGAAGAACTGGCAGGGTAAGGATTGGCCAACGTACAAATGGGCGATGATAAATGTTTTCAAGGAGAACGACCTGAAGACGATTGCTGATGGGACTTTAACTAAGACAATGCTCTGGCAAGTGCAGAGGATCAGGAGAAGTTCGAAAAGAAGCAAATTAAGATCATGCGCATGATTGGGACGTCTGTGCCGTCCGAAGTTCTTCAGCAGATACGCGACAAGGAGACCGGATCGGAGATGTGGGCAGAGCTTTGCAACCTTTTTGAAGGGAAGCAGAACGAAGCGATCAAGGCCTACACGATTCGTCGCTTGGAGAACGAGCTCTGGGACAAGAAGCTCGCTCCTTGAGGAGATGCAAATCTCCATCTTTGCAAGATGTTCAGCATAAAATCAGAATTGGTAGGCTTGCAGCACACTATTGAAGACAGTACGATGGTGGACATGCTGTTGGAAAGTTTGCCGGAATTGACTGAGTTTGAATGCCTGAAATCTTCCATTCGCTATGGGGCTGACCCAAGTGTGTATACACCGGTGCGAGTTCGTGAGTTAATTCTTGCAGCTTCTGCTCGTCAGAAAGAATTCAGAACCAAACGCCAGGGAAAGCAAGGGGGCCAAAAAGGCGGAGGTGGCAAAGGTAACGATCCGAATAAAGGTGGAAATGGCAATCAGCAGAACAAGACCAATGAACAGCGGAAGGTCCGGCTGTGCTTTGTCTGCGGGAGTGATAGTCATATTAAAGCAAATTGTCCGGAGCGTGAAGAAAAGAAAAGCGGTGCTGGGGATGGTGAATCCAAGCGGAAACCGCAGGGAAATTTGACACTCAGCCAAGTGGACAATGTACCGTCACAGATAGTGCAGCAAGCTGCAGATCACGGAGTAGTGACGGGATTGGTGACTGCTGAGGCTCATCTGGAGCACGAAATAATGTACGAGTTGAATGATCATGGGGCAGGAGTTGATGAGAGGTATCTGGAGATCAGTGATCGAGAGCCAGCCGAGGACAACTTTAGCGGTTGGTGGTATTTTGACACTGCATCGAATTCTCACGTGGTTGGAGATCGCTCGTGTTTCGTGAACTTCACTGAGGACACATCGCAACTACGGAGTATACGAGGGGTTACACCGACTATTGCAGCGCGTATTGCTGGTGTCGGAACTGTTGAAATGACCACTGAAGTGAATGGAGAACAAACTGTGATGTATCTGGAAGATGTTTTCTACATTCCAGGGGCTGAATTCGGACTATTTTCACCCGGATTAGCACATGAACAAGGGTTTGACTTCACGATTGATCATGACACTCAGGACTTCACTATACTTTGGGAAGGGAGCGCCGTGGCTCTAGCGAAGCCACAAGAAGCAACTTGGGGTTTCTTAGGAGTGCATCCACGACAGTCAAGAGTGGAGAGACCGGTTGATCGTCGTCCACTGGTAAACTTTACAGTAGCCGAAGGAGTTGGTACTTTGGCATTATGGCATGAGCGCATGTGTCATACTCGCCCTCAATATCTGAAAACTATGGTGGATAAGGGGCTAGTGAAGGGCATGATGCTGACTCAGCGTCACCAGGAAATCTGCGATGCTTGTCACTTAGGAAAGCAGAAGAAGAAAGGTCATCGCAAGAAACTTGACAGAGCAACTAAATGGCCGAATCAAGTGGTGTATGCGGACCTGCTAATCCCTAGTAAGGATAATCGGACTCGGTATGAAGCCGTACTAGTTGTAATGGACGGATATTCGAGATTCGTGAAAGTGTACTTGTTGACGAGCAAGAAGAGCCCCACCGTGAATAAGCACTTGCAGGAGTACATACTCTGGGCCGAGCGCCAAGCCGGACGGGATGGAAACGGTGCTGCTTACAAAGTGAAGCGAGTACTGACGGACAAAGGTGGTGAATTTATCAACAGAGGGATGGAAAACTGGTACGCACGGAGAGGAATTGAGCACATCCAAGTGGGTCCAAAGAGTTCACAATTGAATTTGTGTGAACGAACTCATCAAACCTTGGTGGATATGATGAAGACCACGATGTTGCATGCGGGATTACCTCGAAGTTTGTGGCCAGAAGCCCTACGGAATGCTGTATACGTGAAGAATCGAGTATACAATCGAGGAACTCAAGGAGTGCCATATGAGATGATGTTCGGAATGAAACCTGACGTGCATCACATTCGGAAGTTTGGTTCGTTGGCGTACGTGCACGTGCCAGATACATCGGGAAGACGCAAACATGACAACAATGCCAAGATTGGTTTTGTGCTCGGATATGAAGAGGATGTTGTAGGCTGTAAAGTTTATTTTCCAGAGGAGCACACCGCCAAGTTCGTGTCTGACCTACGTGTGGCTGAAGATGTAGTGTACAAAGACCGTCATGATAATGCCGTAGACGAAGATGATCTGAAATCGTTGCACTTCACACGTCGTGAGGATCAGGACGTCGAGCAGGAAACCACCCTGGAGATGGCTACATCCGGGACACAGTCCATGTTTAGCGAGCAAAATTCCGTACGGTCTGTTGAGCTCGTGGGAGGCGAAGTGGATGTAGTGATTGACAGAGAGCTCGAGAAGGGCGTCAAGCAGGTAGACACGATCTCGAAAGAACTGGAGACTCGGCAGGACGACGTTGGAAGCACAAGAGAACTTAGTAGAGAGGTTCTTGCACCCGAAATCAAGAGTGATGGTCACGGTGATGAAGCTTCACGTGGTGAGTCAGTTGTTAATGCTCACAACCTGAGTACTAGTGTTCTGGAGAGTGATGTGGCAAGTGATTCTGGAGACCAGAGAACGGATGACAGTCTTGGGAACCAGAATGATGACGTTGAATCTGTGGCGGGAACGCGTGGTTCATCGGTAGCAGACAACGTGGGGGATGATGAGGAAGAAGGATCGCTGGTTGATGATGACATTACTGTCGCAAGTGTGTTTTCGTTTGCTGAGAAGGCTATCTCAATGGAAAGCGACAACATGTCAAGTGCGACTGGGCTTGAAGAGGACTTGGAAACAAGCAATGGTTTGGAGGATGAATTGAATGAGCATCGCCATGTAGTTGTGGACAATGATAACGCACAAACCGTGGACACTAGTGCTCAAATTACTCCAAATGCTGCCCGAGAAACTGGAAAACTTGCACACCGCGACGAAACTCAGTCAGAGGAGGATCGTATCGGGCAGGAGGCTGATAAACCGGAGGTGAAGAGGACTCGAACTGGACTTCGAGAGGCACACGAAAGACGCCGACCTCGACGATTTGATGACTTCGTGATGAATGCTACGACATCACGGATCCTGGACGGAAACGGAAAGCCTATACGCGCACGTGAGGTGAAAGTCCCCAGGAACAGACGTGAAGCACTACGGTCAAAGTGGGCAAGCTTTTGGCTGGAAGCAGAAGCAGAAGAGATCGCTGCACTGAAGGCGAAGGGAGTTATCCAAGAGATTCCAAATGAGGAAATTCCTGAAGATGCTAAACCTGTGAGCACGATGTGGGTCTATGCATTGAAGTTGGATCACCAAGGATACGTGATCAGATTCAAGGCTCGCATTGTGGCGTTGGGGAATCACCAGCGACCAGGCATCGACTTCAAGGAGACCTTCGCGCCTGTAGCCAGAATGGCATCGTTCCGATTGTTGTTGGGATTGGCTGCACTACTGGAGTTAGAGGTTTATGGAGGAGACGTGAACACTGCCTACCTCAACGCCTGGCTAGGGATACGCCAGTATCTACACTCCATTAGTGGATACCCGTGCAGACTGAGTGGACATTCCTATGTTGTACTCAAGGCTCTGTATGGACTAAGACAATCGGGTCGAGAATGGAACTCGGAACTGAATGATTGGTTCATCCAGCGTGGATACCAGAGATCGTTGACGGAGCCGTGTTTGTACTACCTGTTCGAGGATGACACGATTGTATACGTGTTAGTATACGTTGACGATATCTTGGTGGCAACAAACAGCAAGCAGTTTAAGGACCAGTTGTTCATGGACTTGGACAACACGTATGGACTTAAGGATCAAGGGCTGTTGACGCAGTACTTAGGTGTGGAAGTGACACACACGCCGGAGTACATAATGGTTAACCAAGGCAAGTACGCAAGAGAGATTCTTGGAAAGTTAGGTTTTGAAAATGCGCATGCAGTGGGGAATCCAATGGAAGTAAACTCCCGGCTTATACCTCTTGGAGAGAAGGAGAGTGCTGACAGCAGCTTTCCGTACCGTGAGGCTATTGGCATGCTCATGTACCTGGCTACCAGTACCAGGCCAGACTTGGCTTTCGCCTTGGGCCAGTTGAGTCGCTTCGTAGCGAATCCTTCGTCGAAGCATATTGGGACTCTAAAGAGAGTGTTGCGCTACTTAGCAGGGACTCTGGACTATGGAATTAAGTACGAAAAGAAGAAGAACAACTCAAAGGAGTTGGTGTTGCAGGGCTACTGTGACAGTGATTGGGCTAACGACCCAGATCAAAGGAAGAGTACCACTGGATTCGTGTTTACGCTTGCTGGTGAAGCTGTAGCGTGGATGTCACGACGACAATCTGTCATCGCTTTGCCGACCGCAGAAGCGGACTACATTGCGGCGTGTGAAGCCACGATGGAGGCGGTTGCTGGTAAAAATATTTTACAGGAGCTTTTACCGCAGCACAAGGTGAAACTGTGTGTGGGAATTGACAATCAAGCGGCTCACGTGATGGCAACTAATCCTACCTACAGCAGACGGACTCGCCACATTGAATTGCGGTGGCACTACGTTCGTGAACAAGTGCAAAAGGGCACTGTGGAGTTGCACAAGGTGAAGGGTGAAACTAACCCGGCTGACACGTTCATCAAGCCCCTCGACAAGAAGCTACTGAAGGTGTTGTTGCAACTTGCAGGGATTGAAGAAGCAAAGTAGTCGAAGACCAGTGTTCGGCCTCGAAAACCGATCTTCGAGAAGGGCGTGTTGGATTGTGCATCGAGACCTGGTGCAGTTTGAAGAAAGCTTGAGAAGCAGAGAACCAGGTCACTATATGAGAGAGGGCAAAGGACCATGAGTGTTGGTCAGTGCTCAGGTAGGAGCAACTAACACCAAGAAATTCAGTCTTCATATTTTCCCCTCTTCGTAAGGAGCTTGTCGGAGCTATTGCAGCTTGTCGGAACCACAACACCTACAAGCTAGAATAACAACGCTAATTGGCTACTAGAGGCTGGACTAGAGGCAAATTCTATTTTTCCTTCACTAGTTTGAGCTAAACAAATGTAATGAATGGTATGAGTTATTTTACGTGGTTACTCTCATCGAACCAATCAGGATAGCCCTAAAGTATTTGACTTGCAATTTGTAAGCCGGCTTAAAAATCAGTTGTTACTTCAGAGTGCACATTGCAAGATCAGGGTGAAAAAGACATAAAAGAGCTCAGATGGCAGCTTTTCCCCTCCAAAACGAAAGAAGAAGCGAGCAAGTCGAGTCATCTCGGATCAGCTCCACGCGGCAGTAGAGACAACCACAGGAGCGACAGGCCCGTAAGAACCATGGGAGGAATTCTTCAGAAGATGCTGCAGGCCTTCTACACCAAGAAGCTCGAGGTCGTGCTAGTGGGTCTCGAGAACAGGTGCGTCTTCTCGAGTACAAGTGTGTGGCCTGATTCCTCATACTCTCTCTTTCTCTCTCTGTTGTTAGTGGCAAGACGACGCTGCTAAATGTGATGGCCATGGGACACCCCGTGGAGACGTGTCCGACCATCGGTCTGAACGTGAAACTCGTGAAAAAAGGAGGCGTACAGATGAAGTGTTGGGATATTGGTGGGCAGGCACAATATCGAAGCGAGTGGGGCCGCTACACGCGCGGTTGTGACGTCATTATATATGTGGTGGATGCTAATGCGGTGCGTTATCGTAGACTCCTTTTGCTGGTGTTGGAGCTGCGTTCTGATGTTGTTTTATGCTGCTACAGTTCGACCAAATCTCCCTGGCGCGGAAGGAACTCCACCGTCTACTAGAGGACCGGTACGCAGTTAGATTCTGCTGAAATTTACTACTGTAAGAGTGCTAACTGCTCTGTTATTCTCTAGTGAACTGGCGACGACGCCACTGCTAGTGCTGGCTAACAAGATCGATCTGGAGCCTCACATCTCCGAGCCGGAGCTCATCCGTGAGCTCAACCTGGACTACATCGTGGACAACCCGTGGCTGGTGATCCCCATTTCGGCTCTACGTCTCGTCAACATTGACCAAGTCATTCAGTGGCTCATGAAACAGTCAGGCAAGGGCTAAAGCGCCTCGGAGTGACGTGTGAAGTAGGCATTGACGCCGGGGAAGATTATGATGAAGAGTTACAGAAATCAGGATACAAATTGGTCGGAGCGACACGGACACGATAAGCGCGTTTAATCACCCCAACCGATGGATCTACCTGGCAGCAGGAATGATGAAAGTGTTCTGTAGAGTGCAGTGCAGTGTCCAGTTGACTCTTTCTCATGGACTTATATTTTGCATTTTTGCTTGGAAAGAATTGGTGCTCTGCTGTGTAGATGAAACCTTGAGTCATTAGACAGTAGATGAATGCCACGCTAGTCAAGCGTCCGATCTTCCTTTCCATCTTTTCTGGTTGGTGATAGATCAAAGCGACGCACCAAATCTGAAAGACGATGGAGAACTTCTTCTTGCAGCATAATATGCTTCGTGACCGCGACCCGGATGAGTTAGGCGGTCGAGTCAACTCCGACTCAGAGGCCAGGTAGTCTACCCTTGCGATCGAACATTCGTGCTACGAGCTAATTTGGTGAGATCTTGTGCTGCAGTGATGATGAGGAAGAAATCACCGATCGAGTGCATTCTGTGGCGGATCCGACAGGACCATGGAGACAGAAGGATGTAAATGGCGAGACATGGGGGAAACCCACACGTGGCTTTCGCGGTGGCAAGGGCCGCGACTTCGCTTCGGCAAACACTGGGCCCAAGGGAGTTATCAACGATTACAAGGCCCATAAACGCTACCAGAAGCAGGAGGTGAGCTGCTCGCTGTTCCTAGAGCCAAAGGCTATTGAGAGATAACTAGATTGGTCATATTGTAGCGTCTGAGGAAGGAGGCAGAGCGTCAAGCGGTCCTCAACCGCATCGCCAAAGGTGCCATCGTCACTTCCACTCCTTCGACGCGAGACTCCAATTCACTGGAGTGTGAGTGTGACGGAGGCTCGGATTGTGAATGCGATGACACAGACCTGATAGACGACGCTTTCTTAGCGGAATATACCGAGAAGCGAGTGAAGCAGATGCAGGAAGCTGCGCGCAATCGAAAGGTCTACGGCGAGCTGGAATACATCACACCAGAGCAATTCGTGGCGCTTACCTCGAAAACAGACAGCACAGATTCCGACTGCGTGCTGGTGCATCTGTACCACAGCGAAAACTATGCCTGTGGATTGCTCAACATGCAACTCGAGCTGTTGGCACGAAAGCTCGTGCATGTCAAGGTATGTGGTTCGTGTTTTGGCATTGAAAACAGTTGACTGACATGATGCTCGTACAAGTTCGCTGCGATGGTGGCCAAGGAAGCCGATGCGACCATCGAAATGGCAGATCTTCCTGTGGTGCTGATCTTCCGTGGTCAACAGGAACAAGAAACTGTCGTGGATGTTGCACTCTGCCTAGATGGGGAGTTTACCCTCAAACGCGTTGAAGCCTTTGTGAGAGAGCATCTTCGGTTGTAGTATGCCATTTCATCGACGAGCGATTTCAGCATGAAGTTACATCAGCACTTCGACGATAATGTGCGTACATGTACAACAAGTGACTTCGATTTCTATCATCTGGAGACTCTGTGTGAGTCTCCTACTACTTTGTGTCATGCGAGAACAGACACTTGTCACCGAAGCGGCAGTGTTTGGTGCGTGTGAAATTATCACACACACGTTTGCGAGTTTTGTCGAGTGCACGTCCAGAGCGCATAGCCTTCGTCTCGGTGTGCTCAAAATTGCAGCGGTCACCCCACTTGCATTCTCCCCGCATAAAGTCGTAGCAAACCTTAACAGTGTGCCGCGACTTCTTCTGCTGTGCACGTTGCTTGTGCCACTTGCCAGCACGATGTTCATCCAATTGAGCCGGACTCGTAAAGGACTTATTGCACAGCACACATTGCAGCGTTTTGTCACCCGATTGCACGCGTTCCAAGTGTTCCTTGGACGCTCGATGAGCCTGGAAGTCTTCGAGATCCTTACCAATGAACTGACACGGCTTGCAAGCGAACGGAACCTTCTTGGGGAACGTGAGCGCGTCTCCCAACTGCTCCAGTGCTTTGTTGGCTGCCCACTCGTTTTCCTCTTGCTGCGTCTTCTTCCGCTTCTTTTTGGCTGGTGGCAAATTGGACGACGGTCTTACAGCCGGCAGCATATTCTCTGGCAGCGACTCAATGCGTTCGGAAGCGTAGGCGGACAGATTCACCACAGCTTTCGTCTTGTCATCGTCGGTATCCGAGTCTGAATCCGAGTCGCTTGAGTTGCTCGAGTCCTCATTTCCACCTTGCAGCTCTGCTTCCAGTCGTTTGATACGCTCAGCAATGTCTTCTTCCTCTGTTGTCTTCTTCTTCTGCAATGCACTTTCGGCGGACTGCTTCAGACGCTTAGCGATGGGCTCCATTATTGTGGCTTTTCACTGGTCAGGAAGTAATACTGAGGATGGGGATAATGAAACACAGTCAACGGTTGTATATTGATTGAAGTTTAATTGGAGCAATATTGACCAGCTGACCGATGGCAGTGGCAAACGACCTGACGCTCTTCACCTCGGGCCTAGAAGACCACATCTGCGTCTGCAGATGGCTCATATTGGGCAAGGATGTCGCGGTCCGATGCCACCACGTCCGCGAACGGGTCGTCGTCCAGGGCAGCGCCAGAAGACTTTTTGGACTCCGCTGCTTCTGTAATGCAAAACAAGCAACAGCACAAATAATGACTCCCACACTTCTAAAGTTATGTGCATGACGAGTTGTGCCCAACGTACCCTTTTCCCTGGCCAGCACGGCCTTCTCATGGTCTTGTTTGTTCGCCTGCACCTTCTTGATGCTGTCATTGGTGTACCATAGGCGTGAATAAACAATAAATATACAGGGAACACTGTTGGTGATCGTACCGCACAAAGTCCTCACGCTCCAGCTCATCCAGCTCTCTCGTGATGTACGAGATGGTCTTTTCGATACGAGGGATAGTCACCTGGAGGCGTCGCACATGGATATTCAGCACTTTCAGAAGCAACCAGCTCTACATCTAAAAAGACGCACATTGTCCAAAGCGTTCACACGACGATTGGTCACTTTCAAAGCCTCGTCCAGAGTCACGAAAGACGTCTGTCCGCAGAAACAAATGTCAGTGAGCACTTCTAAAGCACTTCGATCCACGCAACCCACCTGCAACGACGCCAGCTTAATGAGCGCTCGAAGCAGCACGCGAAATTTCTCGCGGCAATTCTGGATTTTGCCACCTCCTCCAGCCAGACCAATGTTTTCACTCTTCTCACGACTCACTTCCACTTCCGTGAACACCGGCAGCTTCACGCCAGCCACATTGTCGATGCGATTCTGCGTACGGATCTCCGCCGTGCTCACTGACTCGATGACCTTGTTGCGAAAGTCACCGGCCGCATACTGCGCTTGTGTGAGGGAGAAGAAGGCCTCCGACGCCTCCGTTGACATGGACATCTTGGTCTGCGTCACACAAAAACCAATCAGATGAATGGCAAGGTGAAGTGTTAGGACTGTCAAGTGAGACCTTCTGAATCTCGCGTAGCATGGCTTGGAAGCGCATTTTCAGCGCATCAGCTTTCTTCTTCAGCAGCTCGAAACCTGCGATATCCTCGTCGCATTAGGATTAGAACAAAAGGGAAGGGCGAGCGGTAGGTGATTTACCCTTCTTCGCGCCGACACGCTTGGTTTTAAAGGTTGTCAGCGCCCTATATCAAGACAAACAACGTCAGTATACACTACTCAACACTACTGAAGTGGATGGTGCCGTACATGCGCGTGGGGGCCACCTGAACAGACGACATTTCGCTCTTCTTCGCTTTGGTCCAGAGCTAGGAACTGTCAAAGATATGGAGACTTTTGCGTTTCTGCCAACCCTAATGGAACCCTACCCCATAAAACACAACCTAAATTATTTCCTTGAAGTTAGCCATAGCCAGAACTCAGCAAGATGCAGGACTGGTTTGTGACGTCTGGCGCTCGGGAGCTGCGAGATACGAGCATACTCGACTACCAGGAGTATCTGCGTCGTAGCGAGGACTGCACATTGCCCCAGTTCGAAGAGGATCTGCGTCAGATTGAGCTTGATCTGCCACGTACAGGCGAGTCCATCCGCCTCTTCCTGTTGCCTCAAGACGATAGAGAGACGCTTCAGTGGACGAAGAGCTACCACAACACGTGGTAGAGCAGTTTGTACCTGTTCTCAGGCGTATTCTAGTGGCATATAGTGTGGTAGGAAGGTTTTTTATGAAATTACTAGTGGAGAGATGCTAATGGGCGAATTGTGTAGAGAAATCCTCGAGTCGGTTACGTTCAGGGCCATGCAGACGTGCTGTGTTTCCTCTTGGGGAATGTCAACGAAAAACGTGACGAGGAGGAGGCGTTTTGGGTCTATGCCAGTGTCATTGAGAGGTGTGGCTGCTTGAGATTGAGTTCTCCATTTGTTAGAGACTAACTCATCGTTGCAGAGTCTTTCCAGAAGACTTTTTCGCACGGACACCCAAACTACATGGGTTTCAAGTGGTAGGGAATTGTTGAGTTTTTGGTAAAGCTACTGGAGATAAACGGTGTGTGGTGGGGTGTGATGTAGGACTGCAAATTATTTCACGAGCTGGTTGAGAGAAAACTTGTACCTCATTATCCGATCTTGGCGAAGGTAATTTTGTTCATAAATGGGAACTGCAACTCGGCTAACTTAGCACCTATAACGTTTTCAGGTTGACCTTCCTCTAGTGACGACTCTATTGTCGTGTAAATGGTTTGTCTCGCTTTGGGTTGGAGAGCTACCTCTGCCTTTGCTGTATGAAGTTTGGAATACGATGCTATGCAAAGATGACGGCACTATACTGCATCTCCTAGTCGCGCTGCACTTCTTCAGGCTCGCTGTAGACGAGATTCAACTGCACATGGTAATTTTCTCAGTATGGATGACGCTGTGGAGACGGAGACATCTGACACTTGGCCTTTACAGGAAATGGAACAGTGGGACTCAAGCTACATCTATAAGATTATTCTAGGCCAGTGTCAGAGTGCAACCGAGATCACCCCACAGACACTGCTTCAGCAAGCTCGCACGCTATATGGCCTCAAGAATGAGTCTATTGAGGACATGCGAGCTGCAGTTCGCCGGCTACCTCAATTACGCAAGGCAGAATTCACGGTGCTTGCCAAGCAAACCCATTTCAGCCATTCGGAAATGGAACGACTTCAGGACGAGTTCACTTTTCTTCGTTATCAAAGAAAAATGATTTGTCGCTCCAATTTGCGTGGTTTACGACAAGAAGAACTGGAAAGGATAATTGCGCGAGAATTCAGCTCGGTAAGCCATATTGTTTGATGAAATACTGTGGTCATTTATTGTTTTGCGATGGGATAGCTCACGTCTATTGCATTTTAGTGGCCTGTGCATATCTACGAAGAAATTTGGCGCCTTCTACAGCCCGATGGTTACGGAAACGTTTCCTATTACAGCTTAATTCAGGTTTGTGTCTTAGAGTGGTTGAAGTTGTCCCCTGATGGTAGCTAATGGTGTTGTCTTCTCTGTTTCTAGTTTTTATCGGTTGCGAGTCGTGGAGCTCCGGAAGAAAGAGCGTATCTACTCTTCCAGATTCCAAACCATCACAGTCACAAATACCTCACCCAGCAAGGCATCGAACAACTTGCAGGTGAGTCTTATATGTTATATTCACGAAGACAGTCTCCTTTGTCTGATTGTTTTGTTCAGATTTACTATGCTGTCTCTTAACAAATAGGATGATAGCAGATGCTCAAGGCTATCGAATACAGGAGCCACAACGACGTGAAAATAGTGATTCCACTACTGATGCCTCGAAAAGCCCACTGCTTCGAAGACATTTTCGAACGAAGTTGCTGGCGCTGGCGACATCAGATAACCAGCTTCAGTATGCTCGATGGCTTGAGTTTGCTCTCACGGACAACGAGATAGCTCAATTAATGGAATGGGACACGGTCAGGTGTCGTTCGGGCGGGATGCTACGATTGAAGGCACGCTCTGTATCCTTTTGGAGCTTGATCCCGATTCAGCCGGTGTTAAGCAGAACATCTTCAGACTCTTTGTTACAGCATACGTCTACATGGGTGTCGAAAGGTGCCGATGTAGACACTGACGAGTACACACGTATTCCCAAACAGAACGGGAACACCAACAACTTTGGGGCCGACACTGCACCATTTCTGAAGAAACCTAGTGTGCCTACTGTTGAGGGTCTCGCAGGAAAGCGGCAACTTACCCTCCTTTCAAGTTCGATGAGCAAGAAATTTAAAGCGTGCTGGCCGCCTGCTGAGACGGAGACACTTGTACGTAACCCATTCGAAGAGCCTTCCGAAGCAGCCAACGCTGTGGTGCCGTATGTGTTTTGGTGCCAATGTACGCTAAGCTGAAAATGGAATGTACCAGCTACATTTCACACGAGATGATCGCTACTCCCACGCCCTGTATTCAATTAAGCACAAGCTCAATGCGTGACGTGCAGTGCATGGTCAAGTAAAGGCATCAACCAAGTTTTAGATACGAGTAAATGTAGTTCTCCTCGTAGACTTTTTAGCAATGTCACTAGTAGTAGTAGTGTTTTTTATCAACTGGGTTACCAAAAAGCAAATGGGTGGGGCTGTTGAATTGGGAACGTTGGTGAAGAAATGATGATTCTACCCAAGTTTTAGGAAAAGCACTGTCAAGGGAGGAATGTTCGGTGTTTGCTTTAGCAAGTACAAAAAGTATTCTGCATCTTTACTCGTTCGATAAGGTTGTCAATGATATGATATAGTCTACGTAGGAGGCCACATTGTCATTGATGATCTTGCCCTGGAAAATTTAAACAGACAAGCAAATTAGACGACCAACAAACTGCGCATCTCTCGCTTTACCTGAATGGTCTTGAAAGAAAACTCGGTGCTTTCGCTACCACGTATAACGTTGAAGACAAATGAGTTGGCGCTATAACCCCAGCTCACGATGTCAGCGTAAGGAAATAATACCAGCACTTCGTCACTATCAGCACCTAGAATACTGATACCCATGTCGTTAATAGCTAAAATGACACGTAAAGGTAGAGCTGCTAGCCGACGCGAATTTCGCACGTGGAATATCGTCAAGCCATAGAATGATTGACGTTTGCACAGGCGTAGGTAAGCTAACCGGGCCTGCTGTGTCGACTGTACACACCAGCTATTCACAAAGGTGTCATAGCTAGTGAGAACTTGCTCTGCAACGGCATGTCGATTCGACGCACTAAGCAGTGGGCCAGGAATGTACTCATGAATGTCACGTCTAGTGAGCAAATAAGCGAAACAAGTAAGCACGACAGTATGATGGTCTTGCAGTGGCAGCAAATTGTACGACGTACGTGATGTCATTAAGCGCTGGAGTTTCGTCTTTGTCAAGTTCGCAGTACAATTGATATCCCGCTAACTCGACTGCAACTTCAAGGTCACAAACATATCTGCCACAGAGTACGTTGTGCACAGCTTGCAAGTAGTAAAGACCAATATCAGCCGCAGTTTCGTCGTCGACGTGCACCCACAGATAGGCTTTGTAGGTGAGGTGATATCCTTCAACAGCGGGAACTTTTGATGTTGGGTCCTTTGTACATTTTAGACTGTCATTCTTCCTTATCTTCTTCTTTTGCTTGGGGTCGCTCACATCAATATGTGTGCGCTCCCATTCCGCGTAAAGATCCATGACACGTTCATTGTCCGGTACGAGAATTTCCTCTCCGTCATCGTTTGTTTCAAAAAGTGCGAAGGCCTTCTCATGGCATACTCCCAGCTTGTGCGCAACAAGCCTAGCCAAATCACGGCTTGTCGTCCAGGCACTAACCTGCATTATCAGAACCGAACCATCTGCCAACGTCACCGAGATATCGTTGAGAGCATGACGTTGCAGAGCCCTCAACTCGGCTGCGCTTGGAATTTCCTTGCGTTCGCCTCTAGTGGAGCAGCACCGTAACGACTCCAGAGCTTCCAAGGCGTATGCTGACACTTCGGAACGGGCCTCTGTGCGATCACCCGATCCGATGTGGACGCTGATGAATCTCTCGAGACATTCAGCTAGCGGTGGAGACGGAGGAAAAGTCACGAGACATGCATTCAAAAGCAACCACCCGTTCATGACAGCATTTCTAGTCCAACCAACAAGAACGACACTAAGCGATAAGTACAATCAACAAGAAAATGCTCAACACTGACGACGTACGCGCTGGGGTTACGAGTGAGTTGCTTGCATAATTGGCAGTAGATTTCATCCTTGAGTGCTGGAGACCGAGGAACAACGTTGCGTAACAGTTTAAAGCAGTGATCAATCTTGTTCTTCCCACTAGCGCGATTTCCCATGAAGCCGGAGATATTGCGGAATGCTTGCACCGCTATAGCGGTCTGTTCTTTAGGAAGACGAGTCAAGGGGTCGAAATAAGTTTCTTTTCCCATTCGAGGCGTTTGTCCAGCTCAAAATCTATAGGTTTGTGGAATGGCGAAGCACGTGGTGCTGTGAGGTTGAAGTGAGTCTGGGCAAACTCGAGCAATGGATGGACATCAAATATCATTGCTGGAGCAGCTTCAAGAGTAGTGTTTTTCTCCTTGACCTTGCTGACCTTAAAGATCTTTTTAGGATGCAACGCCTCTGGTGCGAGATGCGGAAGTTGATCAAAAGGCATGGGGCGTGGCTGAAGATCATCCTCTGCATCTGCACACGCTTCCACAGAACGGGTCTCAGTCTCATGGAGAGTCTCTGATTCTTCCACTTTATCCTTGGTATTGCTAGTGTTAATAGCTACAGGAATCTGATCCAACCGCAGTCCTCCACACTGCTCGTCACTCTGAGACTCCCAAACTGACGAGCCACGCTGGGACTCGGTATCTTCATCCTTCGCCCAACTGTCTGGGTCGTGAACAAATAGCTCCATTGAAGCAGCCAGCTCCTCCAAACTGGGTCCATCCTCCGTAGAAATTGCGCCAAAGCTCGACGACATCTGATACACTAATGGCTTAGATAACGCTCCGCTTAAATTAGCAAACCCGCGCCTAGAATTGGCAACTCTTAGTTGAAATATCTTGACGGCGCAAACGCCCTCACATCCAGCTCTGCTGACCCACCACCAAGGAAAATTTTCCCTGAGTTGTCGGTACTTTGGTATCTCATGGCAACTCAAACGATCTTCTGAGGTGACCCACCACCATAATCCCACAGAGCAAGCCAATTCTTGCATGGCTGCATCATTGCTTCAGGCCTTAATTCCGTCCAGCGAAATCCTAACGCAGCCACCTTATTCGCTACCTTTTATTTTCCGTGCAGCTGATTGGATAATTGTCTAAATTTTAGCCGTAAATGTCACATAATGATAACCCAACCCTAATCGCAAGTTGCCGTTTAGAGCTCATTGTCACTTCCGCTGTGTTTCCCTCAAGCCTCCAGCCACGATGGCTAACGACAACAAGCAACCGCCCAGTCTCGAAGGAGAGCCATTACTTCCAGCTGATGTGCACGACATCACAGAGGAAGGCTCGGACATGACGCGCGACATCTTCTTCGCCATCCTCAAGGAGACGCAGGACGGTCCACCACGTCCCAAGTCGCTGCCGGATCAGAGCGAGATCCTCCACGAGGACATTGGTACGAGCTGCTTCATAGCCGATAGAGATCGCTACTGATGCTAATGGAGTTGTTACAGGCAAGGCGTCGGACATTGCGCAGCCGGGAGGATTCCGTCGCGACCACGTCATCACCAACTTGGGAGGCAACAGTCCCCACGTGCCGTCGTACGTACAGGACTCGTTCCTCGAGTCCATCCAGCCTACACCAGGCTTCCTGCAGTCAGCATACGGAGATTTCATTGTGGCCAGTCTTGAACTTGCTGATGAAGGAGACGATTTCGACGTACGTGGTGTGACAGATGGCTTGACAGATGGGCTGCAATAGTTGACTGACTGAATTTCCCTTGTTGTGGCCATCAACGTGTAGGAAACGGCGACTCCACTGCTGAGTCGTGCGTGGAAGCGGAGACCGGAGAAACAGCAACCTGGTGCGACTGTCGGAAAGACAGTGTTTACGATCCTCAAATCGTTCATTGGCAGCGGGATCCTGTTCTTGCCCAAGGGTTTCCAGAATGGTGGCATGCTCTTCTCACTGGCAGCACTATGCACTTCAGCGGTATTATCCACCTTTTGTATGTTGCGTCTTACAGATTGCTCCAACGTGTTGCTACGAAATGGTCGCACCAATGTGTCGTATGGTCTTGTGGGAGAAAAGGCGTTTGGTAAAGTGGGCCGCGTGGCTGTGAACATTTCACTCGTGCTCTCGCAGATTGGTTTCTGCTGTTCGTACTTGATATTCGTGGAGAAGAATATTGGAGAGGTCATCTTGGCTGCTTTCGGTATCGAGAGGACCGTAGCGTCATCATCGTTGACGCTGATCATGCTCCAAATTTTGCTGTATACACCGTTGTCGTGGGTACGTCGCATCGAGTACTTCGCGCTCACGAACTTGTTCGCAGATCTGCTCATCCTGTTTGGTTTAGTCTACATCATCTCTTACACGATCCACTCGCTTGATGATGCCCCCGTTGGTAGTGCCACATGGGAAAATTTCAACTCGACGAGCTGGGGAATGATGCTGGGTACGTCTGTCTACTGTTTTGAAGGCATCGGACTTGTTCTACCGATCTATGACGCTATGGATGCCGATATCAAGCACAAGTTCCCACGTATCCTCTCGTCCACCATGCTGTTCCTCGTGACTTTATTATCTGTGTTTGCTGGACTTGTGTACGCCGCATTTGGACAGGAGACACAGTCTGTTGTCACGCTCAACCTGCCCAGCGCCCAAGACAGCATCGCTACCATGTCCGTCCAACTTACGTACTCACTTGCTCTTGTGTTCACGTACCCGCTCATGCTGTATCCGGTGGTGAAAATTCTGGAAGGCTATCTTTTTCCTCACCACAGCCAGAAAGGCTATTGGCGCTGGGAAAAGAACGGATTCCGATTCGCACTGGTGTGCCTCACTGCTGCTATCGCATATTTCGGCAAGGAGGAGTTAGACAACTTTGTGGCCCTCATCGGTGGTTTCTGCTCCGTGCCGCTCGCCTTCATCTACCCGTGCCTATTCCACTCAAAGCTTGTGGACGAAGGTCGCACCTTAAACAACATCGTCATTGCGCTGGGGATCTTCACGATGATATTCGCCACATACCAGGCTGTGTCGACGTGGAATTAAGACGAGCAGTAAACTTGTAAGAGCTTCACTTCTTAGATTAAAGCTCGCAAGCGCTGCTGTTTTGTCGTGAGAAGTCTTACACTCGAAATGGTGCATCAAACCACCATGAAATTTACGAGCGGCTTCGCCGTCGCTTAGCCTTCTTGTCACACTTCCGTTTATGCTTCTTGTGCTTCTTGTGCTTCTTTTCTTTGTGATCAAGTGAAGAATTCGTTGCTGCAGGTTTGATGTCGTCGTCATCCGATTCCTCAGAACTGAAATCGGGTGCATTCTCCACAGACACAGTGCCCTCCGTATGCAGGTTTTCCCATAGCTTTTGGGTCTTTTCAACCTTCTTCCGAGCCCAATAGCTGCGTTCATCTTCGTCTTCGCCCCGTTCCTCGCGTCTAGAAGACCGTTCTTCACGCCGTCTGTGTCTCGATCTGCTCCGACTTCTACTTCTGCTTGGACTGCGCCGCCTTTTCTTCTCGTTCGATCGTCTATCTCTACTTCGGCTTCTGCGTTTCCTGCTCGATTTCTGTCTCTAGACTCGTCCAGCTTTCGCTCTATCCGTCGCAACGTCCAGCACTTGTCTTCCTCCTGCCGTCGGTTGTGCGAGTTCACACTGCATCGATCAATAGGAGCAAGAGTCAGTATCCAATCACAGCTAAGACACCGTAGAATAGACGAACCCTCGGATGGTGCTGGCCAAGAACGTCTTGTTCACATCTGCACGCTTGTCATCTCGACTTTTATCCTGCATCACGCTCAATTAACCCCAACAAACAGCTCAAACCCTCCAGCACTACGAACCAGATATCCCATAACTCCCCTCGCCTCCAGTCGGGGCTTCAACGCCGCAATCTGCCTCGCAATCTCCTCCGCAGCAATGTCATCGTCCATGCTCGACGCTAACTGGATGAAAACCTTCAACAAGTACCGTAACCAAGTACCGTACCCACTCGAACAAAAGATTTATAAGTACCCAACTCACAGTAAAATGAAGCGCTTGGCATCTCCGTCCAGTCCACGCAAGAAGCTGCGCGCCATGATCAACACTCTGCAATCCACGGTAAAGCTGACAACATCCGAAGAGAAGCTCTTCTCCTTCCTCTTAGATGTGGCTGCCCAACCCGCAGCTAACGGCGCAGTGCTCCGCGTAGCTGGCGGTTGGGTCCGTGACAAGCTTCTGGGTCGAGAGAGCGACGATGTGGACATTGTACTGGACCGTATGACCGGCCGCGCCTTCGCAGACCTCGTGAACTCGTACGAGACGTCTCATGGCCGTAAAGCAAGAGCTGTGGGCGTCATCAAGGCCAATCCAGAGCAGAGCAAACACCTGGAGACAGCCACGATGCAGATCGGAGAGAACTTGGGCTGGGTGGACTTTGTCAACCTCCGAGCGGAGACGTATGCGTCCGAGGACAATCGCATCCCGACAGTGGAGATCGGCACACCTCAACAAGATGCAGAGCGACGGGACTTTACGATCAACAGTTTATTCTACAATTTAGCTACCAAGGAAGTGGAAGATTTCACTGGACGAGGTCTTGAGGATCTGAGAAATGGACGACTGCGAACGCCGTTGGAGCCTCGAGTGACGTTTCTAGATGATCCATTACGAGTGCTGCGTGCTGTGCGCTTTGCGTCGAGGTTTAATTGCACTTTGGAGGACGATCTACGTGCTTCGGCACAGTTGGAGGAAGTTCGAGTAGCTCTTGTTCGTAAAGTCAGCCGTGAACGAGTGGGTAAAGAGCTTTCCGGCATGCTCACGGGTAGTGCTGCGCATCCTGAACGTGCGCTGCGATTGCTGCATGATCTTCACTTGTGCGAGAGTGTGTTCCTCCCCTCTGTTTTGTGGAAAAGACACCTGTCTGTCGTCCCAATGGAGAAGTGGAGAGTATTGATGTGGACGTGTGGGAGCACTGTTATGCATATGTGTCAGAGATGCACCAGTACCTGACTTCGTCGGTGGATGGAGTTCTGGATGTTGACAGTTGTCGGCGGAGAAGAAACATGAACTGCACGTTCGTATCTTGGCGTCGTTATTGCTGCCATTTCGTGGACTTTGTGTGAGTGATAAGCGCCGCCGTTCGATCGCTACTTTCGTCGTCCAAGATTCGCTCAAGCTACCTAATCGTGACGCTAAGGATGTGGATAACATCTTAGCGCACGTCAGTGACCTTCAGGCGGCAACCACAAATACCTTTGACCGTGTGAAGGTTGGCCTCCTTATTCGCAGTATTGGTGCCCAATGGGAGCTCTGCCACGATGTTGCACGTGTTCAAGAGCTTACGAAAATTGGTTCGGTAGATGATGCCTTGGACGCTCGTGCAAAGGTTTCAGAGCGTTACAACACCTTCAATTCTCACATCCGTGATGCTGGTCTTGTCGGCGTATGGGAACTCAAACCGCTGCTCAATGTAAGTTGCATCAAGACGAGATTTGAGATGATTTGTAGAGCTAAGTTTGTTTTTGCTTTGCTTACCAGGGAAATGATCTCGTAAAGCAGCTTGGGGTTAAGCCCGGTCCGCAAATGAAGGAGTTGCTCGACCGTATTCTAGCGTGGCAACTCTCAAATCCTGAGAAGACTCGTGACGAGTGTATGGTGCACTTTAAGGCGGTTGTCGTCTCTGAGGAAAAGTAAAACCATGGCAGTAGACTTCATACCGAATAAATGGAGACGTGCAGGTAGTCTAGGCTTAGTCGGATTAGTAGATACACAAATGCAGGACTGACACATCACTATTCTCTAGATGACGACGCTGAAGTCGTTGCGCTTGTCGCCCGACACCATCAGTTTATGCGGGAATGAAGCTGTCTCATTCACCGTCTCAACACGTTCCAAGCAGAAGAACGCAACCTTCGGCGAGTCTTTGGTCTCGCGCACACGAAAGCCCACAGCCTCCAGGATTTTCGTGAACCGTGCATACGTCATGAACTGCGAATGCCGCAGACAAAGTAGTGGCAGCATCAGAAACAACAGCCCTCCTTCCTTCAAGTGATCCCTATACAGTTTCAGCATTTCACCGCGTTTATCTGCTCCAGGGACGCAGTTGAGCACCATGCTGGACACCAGGACCTGGAACTCTCCTGTAGGTTTGAGACTGAAGAAATCTCGCTGTTCAATGCGCTCGTGCCTTGAATTGAGATCAATAGCTCGTACGTCCAGCCACGGACACGACAGCAGCTGCGTATTGATGGCTCCAACCTCTAGAACGCGCAGTGGCGGCTGTTTAGCTTTGGGTCGTAGCTCGAAGCGTGTAAGTAGCTGAAAGACCCACTTGGACGTCCGATGGAAGCTCGTACTGAGGATGCTGGCGTCCTGATACGCCTGTCGTCCACCCAGTTCCTCCAGTTGCTTGTTCACTAGCGCCATACGCTCGTTCCGCTGTGTTTGAGCTTGTGCGTCCGTGGGTTTTTGCTGTTTGAGGCGGTCCAGTTCGTGCGTCAAGCGGTGGAAGTTTGTGGTCACTTGACGCGCTTTGCGACGTGACTTCATACGTGGAGGAGCGATGTGCAGCGCCTTGCGAGATTTCTTGGCTTTCTTCATCTTGGGCTTGCCACCATCCGCATCAGCGAGACCCATTGGAAATGCCTCTTGTTGATATGTGGGAAACTTACGTTGCTGTTAGAGCGACTTAAGGTTTTATGTTGCCTCATTGATTTTGTTGCGTGTCAATCACAACTTCAAGATCTGGACGCAATGTGCTACGTTGTCCTCGTGCTTTCGTCGCTAATATGGCGGGTTGCAGCTTCTGTAGCTAGTGATGCATTCCGCCAAGACCCGTGGACCATGCATGACCCAGGTTTCCCTGTGAAAATCGATGTGGCGCCGTCGCAGGACGAGCTTTGGATGGCACAAACCCACGAGAGCGACGTGCTCCACGTCTCGTCCACTGTATTGGACGTCTCGGTGAGTTTACCTGGGACCTTCGACACCAATGAAGCAGTTGTAACCATGTCACTCTTTGAGCCTCAAAACGGAGAGACGGACGCATCGTTCGAGAGGGTCACTGACTCGCTGGTGCAGTATGCAACCAAGTACCGAGTGGAGCTGGACCCGAACAAGGCGGACCGCCGCTTTGTGCTACGTGTGTATGTGGAAGCTAGTGCTACATCTCTAAAGGTCGCTGGGGTGGAAGAGAATAGATCGAAGTTCCGAGCTTTCTACGCGCGGTGGGTGGACCTCAGTCCCTCGGAGCCGAGGTTCATGGCGTGTGAGAATGATCATGATGCAGAAAACGAGGATGGAGAAGAACGAGTGTTGCAACAACCGTTAACGAATATGCCATCGGATCTGTGCAGTCGCTACACAATGGATGGCCAAGTGCCAGTTTGCAAGTGGTATTTCGATGACCAAACGTGAGTGACGACAGCGATTCTCGTTGGCGACATTGCTAACTTGTTTTAAATATTGTAGTGGTGCCGAGCGCAGATATGGAGAGGAGTTCTCACGTGAAACTATCGAGGCGTTTATCGAGGATGCGCGAAATCGTGTGGTTAGGCATTCCACTGTGGACGTGAATCTGTACACTGCTCTAGAGAAGTACTCTTTGAAAGATAAGCGTGTGCTGATCTTTGGCAGCAATGGGCACCCATGGGTTGAGAGTGTGTGTCTTGCTCATGAAGCAGCATCTTGCACCACATTGGCCCGAAACCAACTGCACTACAACCACCCCAGCTTACAGACCTTCACCACTGCTGAGTTTTATAATGAGGATGCAGTAGCTGACAACAGGCAGCACTATGATGTCGTGTTTGCTGTTGACACGATCGCAAGCGAAGGTCTTGGTCGCGCAGGTGATCCACTTGACCCTGACGGCGACCTGAAAGTTATTCAAGAGCTGCGCAAGTTGGCCATGCCGTCGTGTACGACTAAGATGAATGCTGCCACAGTATTCCTCGCTGTGCCAGTCGGACCAGATACGCTGGTATGGAATGCTCAGCGCCAGTATGGTCCACTCCGGCTGCCTCTGCTCCTCCAAGACTGGCAGCTCCTTGACAGCTTCGGTTTCGACCAGAACGACTTCACTTCGCCGCTCAAAGTGTCACATCTCCCCCTCTTCGTGCTGCAAACCCCGTCTTCATGCGATAAGAAAAATGCTGAAAGCAGCACTTCCGGACAGCACACGGAGCTGTAGAGAGCATCAATTTTGAAGAATTAGTGTAGCTGCCGCATGGATGAGATTACCACAACAAGGCCACAACAGTCAAGATGAAGAAATTGAAAAATGAAGCGTAAAGCGACACTATAGTCGACGGAGCGTCTCCTCTTGCTATTTCACGTGAGCTCAAGCATAGCGACGCGTCCACTCCGCAGCTACAGGCAGCAAATTGGTTAGACCCCTAATTAGTCATACCCTGCAATCATGAGCTCTACGAACCCATGTGCACGGCTCCAGCCTCGTCCGTCTTCCAGTGGTCCGCGACATCGTTCGCGAGCGGATCGTCCGGATTGGGTGCCGACAGCAGCGCCTGAATACTCAACAGCACGGTGCGGATCTGCAGAGCGGGCGACCACTTGTCCTTCAGAATATCGAGACAGATGCGGCCCAGCTTGTCGATGTTGGGGTGGTAGATGCGCGTCAAGAAGCGCACCTTGGGTGGTGCCATGGGGTAGTCTGCCGGCAGGAACAGCTCCAGCTTGAAGATGCCATCTACATCCCTCCAATTAGAACTATTCCTCTCAGCAGTTATCCATCCACGTACTCTCGTAGGGAGACGACTGCGGACCGGCAATCACCACCTGGAAGTAGCGAAGATTGTCCTCGTACGGCGTGGCGCTTATCCCAGCAACTACACAGTACTGTTAGCAGAATTTCTGATACCTCTAAATAGTCACACATCTCCCCACCAGGCTCCGCAAGCAGCCGTTGCGTTTCCTACAGCACAGACAGCGTCAGATATGGTCTCTCCATATCCTCTACAGCATGATAGAGAGGGGGTCTAGCGGCAACAGTACAGTGTCTTACCTTGACGATTCGGCGCGGGAGTGCACTTGCCATCGTTCCTTGGTGTCTCGACGCGATTCCTAATGTGAGGGATTCGCATTTTTGCCATGTTTCTCGTCTGTGATTGGTTGTTTCTCCATTCACCAATCAGATTCTGTTTTGGTAAATGTAGCCATCTCAAGTTGCAGTTGCCTTTTTTGCGTTGGTGTATGTATTTATAGTAACAAGTGGCGACGCTCAAGAACGGAAACGGCTCCGTCGTTAGAGCACGAGAGGCGAAGGTCGACGGATGCCGCGGGGCCAACATGGCGGACTTTGATGACATGGACGACTTCAGCGACCACGCGGTGCAGGGGAAGCCCATCAAGGCCTTCAAGAACGGCCACTTCGACAATCCCAAAGGTTCGGACTATGACACACTCAAGACGGACTGAAAAGACTCATTCTTGCTCTCTAGTGCTCTTTGTGCAGCACCATTGGTCATGGGACGAGTTCCTGTGTGCTGCGTCTCAACGACTGGAGATGGTCCCCATGGCTTCGAGGGTTTTCAATGCCGATGGAGCCGAGATCGACGACATCATGTGCATTGAGGAGAATGACATGCTCTTCTTCTCTACTGGGAGGTCTTTCAAGGCTCCAAATTCAGGGGAGAAGATGCACAGAGCAGTACGGACGAGAAAGTGGCGAACGTTGTTGGAGGATACAAAGTCACGACGTTGCTGGGTCGAGGAGGATTCGGTGAAGTGAGACTGGGTGTGCACCAACTCACGAATGATAAAGTGGCTCTCAAGTTCATTCTGGTAAGGTGGACGAGCTTGCAGATGTGGGTTTTGGTTGACATTAGATTTTGTTCTTGTAGAAAAGCGAGATGGGGTCCTTGGGAGATGTCGAGCGCACTACGACGGAGATTCAATGTTTGACTGTATGTCAGTTTGTGAATGTTGCTGGAGATTTGTACTGATATGCTCATGTTGTTCTTGTACAGGCGTTGAATCACCCAAGTATTATCAAGTTGCTACGCGTGATCAACGAACCTAATCATATCGTGCTTGTATTCGAGCTGCTGGAGGGGTATGCACGCAATTGTTTGATATGTCATAGTTTTTGAAGCACTCAGTTTGTTCTTTCTGTTTTGCAGTGGTGACCTTTTCCATTACATCAAGCAGTTCCCTGGAGGTTTGTCGGAGGAAGATGGTGTGGGGCTGTTCTCTCAAATCATCGGTGGTGTCGGCTACGCTCACAATCAGCATATTTGTCATCGCGACCTCAAGCTAGAGAACATCTTGCTCACAAAGTAAGTCGTCATGAAATAGTTTCTTACACATTTCTTGAGGTAACCTCTTTTTGCAGTAAAAACGATATTTCTACAGCCAAGATCGCAGACTTCGGTCTAAGCGACTTTTACAAGCCGGGGGCCATGATGAAAACGAGCTGCGGATCGATTTCGTACCTTGCACCGGAGGTTTTTCGTGGTACATCCAACGCAGGCCCACCGCTTGATGTGTGGAGTCTAGGTGTAATTCTGTTTGCCATTGTGTGTGGTCGATTACCTTTCGAGGGACCTGATCTCCAAGGGACAAATCGTCCTCGCGAAAATGTCATCAGAAATCGCATCATGCGATGCCAGTTCAAACTGGACACGGATTTGAGCCCAGCGCTCACAGATCTTATAGTCCGGATGCTAAAGCCTGATCCAAACGAGCGAGCTACCATTCCTGAGATTTTCAGTCATCCGTGGGTGCGTGGTACGACTGGCACTTCTGGATGCTTGCCCACAGCTTTTGCGTCTACATCTTTGCAGGAGAATGTCGACGATGACGAAGATGACGGAAGCTTCGCAATCACTTATACACCTGCGGCACCTGCTTTGATGACAGCCAAGTCAAACGATGACGATAAATTACCATCTATAGTTCCGCGACTATCTCGAACTGATCTTACCGGAATGATCGGAAATACTCAAAGTGTACCAACAACGTCCAGTACCCCCAGTATTGCAGCAAGTGGATCCGTTGGGAGTTCATCTGGAACGCCCACTGGACGATCTCGTGGCGGACGGATCATGGACAACCCGATTCAACCGAAAGGAGCATTGAAAACTGAGAAGCATTCACCTCGGCCTTCCGGTTCCGGGAGTACTGGAATGATGAACTCACCTATGCCTGTAGCTTTAAGTCCAAACCACCCCGTTACATTCAAACGGTATGCCACATCCACTGGTAACACTCGCGGACGACCACGTCAGCCTATTTCATCTCCCACCAATAGTTCAAGTATTAATGCTAGCTTTAACGGTACTGACAAGGCCCACGCTGAGCGAGCTCCAGTGCATGCTGGAGATTCTGAACGATTACCAGCTGCACATCACAAGCATTCACGACGACGGTCTGATAACTTTGACGATGTAGCGGATTCTCCAGGAGGTCATCATGGTACAAAAGCAGCTCACACAGGTCTGGGATCACATCCATTAGAGACGATAGGCAAGAAGCACCACAGTCATCTAGAGCATCCGTCAGCGAGTAATTAAGTAAAACAATGAATCAAGACAGAAGCAAGAGCACTCCCAACGTATAAGTTAAAATCAACTCGCATTCACACGCGTTATTCATGCTCAAACCACCAGGTGAAACGTACGATTTGTGAGCGAGTAGATGTCGTACATCAAGCGCTGGCTTGCTTCCAGGTGCTGCGTGTGTTGATATGTGCGGAATAATGGCTCTTCAGTCTCAATTTTGTCACTTCGAAGGTGACGCTGCAAACGCGATAGTACAGAAGGGGTCTTTGCAAGATACACTACCCATAACATCATACAAATGTGTTAGTAGTTCATCCAACACAATCAAGTCAATGGATCCAAAATGCTTACCTGCCAGATCTTCGTACTCCTTAACACTGAAAGTGATCAAACTCTGCATGCCTAGGTTTTCTAGCAACGATACTCCCACACGACTGACATCAAAAATGGTCAGAACATGGTTTTTGGCAGTTGGCCAAGAATTGAAATACCTTGCAAAGGAGTCGCCTGCCAGAGTAATGACAGGGAGTCCTGCGTAAAGTGCATCGGTCGCAGTCGAATGCGCGCCATACTACGTGGAACAAACTTGTTGCGTTACTTTGTAGTAAAATATCAGAGTCACCGAACAGCTTACAATAAATGTGTCGAGGAAAAGTCCTCCAAGGCGATGGCGTTGAAGATGCTCAACTTTTGGAATTCTGCGTAAGCAATACAATGTTAGAACACCATGCTGCTGTCACGTATCAGTTGACTCACCTGGACACAAATTGAATCCTTTCTCTTGAGATGCCTTGTGCAAGTCCCTCTTTCCAAAGGTTTTTCTTAATTTCACGGCTTGTCACAGTTTCATCAACCTCATCACTCAACCTATTTCTTCCTGGATCTAGCAGTAGGAGAGAACTTCGTGGTACACGTCGTAAAATGGCCATCCAAGTGCTGAATACAGAGGCCTTCAACTTGTCGATCTTGTTGAAATTTACAAACATGAATGCATCTTGTTCGTTTTCACCACTACCTTCCCACAAATCCAAACGACAATTCACTCTTTCAGATGAAGCGATAAACTGAGCGTAGTAGTTGACTTGGTAGGAGTTAGGAAGCACTACTAGCTTCTCTGTAAATGCTGGTGCCAATTCAGCAGGCGGAGCTACGTATGAGTCTACGATCACATAATCCACGAAAGGTGCACCAGAAGTCCCCGGGTATACAAGATAATTGACCACAATAGGTGCTGGTCGTGCTGCAACAATCTCCATGCGACTTCCGTATGTATGACCCTGAGCATCCATGAGAATGTGAATATTCTCGTCGCGGATACGAGAATCGCTCTCTTCGAAGGAGGCCTTTGACAAATCAACAAATCGATCGACTGTGTCAATGACCCGCTTCCGGATCTCACTACTATCGTCACGTCCGTATCCGAAAGCTGTCACCTTTATCGAACTACGGTCTTTGTTTGCAAATATACCCTCCATCAAATGCATTGTCGGGTGTTCCGCGTAGTCGTAAGATAGATATCCAACATTTAGACTGGTCAAGGATTTAGTGTGCTTTTGCTCATGAGGCTTGGGCCGTGGTGAAAATACATTGTTTCTCGTGGCGACATCGCCAAGAGTGTACTGTGTCGAGAACTGCACAGCTAGCCATTTTCTATCTAGTGGTGACATCGGATGAAGCAACGAATCAAACGGAGTGGGCATGCATCGTGTATCAGTGGCTCCCTGTATGCTGGTAACCATTGCCCAAAGTGAATCAAATTCTTCCTCAGCTTTTTCCCACACACAGGCACTAAGCTTGGCCCGGGTCACGTGTACCATGAGATGCATTTGTGACTTCTCTGCTGTGTACTGATCAGAGTAAATCACGCCTGGATCAGCAGAGATTTCTTCAAGCGCTCGTTCGTACCACCTTAAAGCGCTAACAATATCTTTCGTAACCTCGTACGCCGCACCAATGTTGCTCATAGCCATGATCTTGAGGTTTGCTGTTGTCGAGGATGCGTTGATTACATGCTGCCGAATAATTTTGTCTCAACTACCAGATCAAAGACCGTCAAAAGAAGAGAACGTACCAAATACAGGGGAATTGACTCGTTCACATTGCCGAATTGTTGGTGAAGCGCAGCGATTCCTATCCTCGCTTGTGCTTGGGTTGGATCAATCGCAAGAGCTGCGTTGTACGCGTCACCTGCTTCTAAAATCTGTATCGACCACCGCAGCATTAGTTCTTTCGTTAGCTACAATCTCCAGCAACTCGACCCGCGGCATACGCACCTTGCCAAGATGTTCCAGCGTCACACCAAAATCATAGTAGAAATATGTTGATCGTCCATTTTCGCCCACACGATTGAAATATATTTCCGCCATAGCAAAATCTTTTCCACGGTGATACGTCAACGCCAGCTGATGCATTAATGCGTCCATTTCCTCAACATTCATCAGATCTAGTTGTCGTTCTGCAGCGTGGAGATATTCGAGTGCTTTGGAGATTTCAGATTTCTCTGCGTAGATTTCACCGATTCGCTGCAACACTTTGGGATCACGTGGATTTTGGGTCAAAACTATATCCAAAACTTCTAACTCTTTGTCAAACTCTCCTTGTCGATGATAAACTGATGCCATACCCACAAGCACTTGACGCTCTCCCGGTTGCAATGTCTCCAATTGCTGTAAAATGATCATTACTGAATCCAAGTCATCGGACTTCCATAATTGATTCGCACTTTTCCATAGTTCATCAAAACTCGATAATGTAGCAATGGTTAAGACGGTAAAACTCAACAACTGCTGAACAATGAATGACACGGAGGTGAGACGCATTTGCCACTTGGTTTTTCAAGGTCTCAATTGGATCTTTCGTGTCCTAAAATAAATGTGTACTAGATTTTCACTATGTTATTTTCTACTTATTCAGGAACCGATAGTATCTTTTCGAAACGACACAAAGCTGGGATAATGGTGCAGGATAATGCCAAGTTGGACTCGACATCTCTTGCTGACATATTGCAGTGCGTGAAGGAAGATGCGGATGAAAATGAATTAATTTTGTGTCGTTCTGGATTGACTCCAAGTCTAACGGTACAACTCGCAGACTTTTTGGAGACTAATTCGACCCTCACACACGTGGATTTGACTGGGAACCGACTCGGTGAACATGGAGCAAATTGTCTAGCCACATCACTGATGAAGAACAATACCGTGCGTAGTTTGATATTGACCGACTGCGGGTTGACGAGCGAGGCGCTGACGGGGTGGGTTGCTTTCTTCCGATCTGGTACGAACACGACACTGCGTCATCTTAGTCTGGCAAACAACCAGATCGATGACGGTGGAGCTCAAGCTCTCGGTGCAATGCTACAAAGTGCTAAGGCACGGAATATGAATTTTGATCTGCGAGGGAATGATTTGTCGACAAAGGGCTTGCAAGTATTGGCGGATGCTATGAAGAATGCGAGTCCGACAGCAGTCACTGCTGTTCAGGTGGAGAACAACCAGGACGACGACGAGCCGGAGGCTGAAATGTATCGATCGTGGATGGAATTCTATACGCGCAGGAATAAAGCCGTGCTTGAGAGGGAGACACTTCACGAGACTATTCGGAAGATTGATCAGTCCTCGTTGGCGCTTGTGGTGTGTCATTTCAAGCACGTTGTGCTGACAATTTCTGAGGCGGATGCTCTAGGCACTGCCTTGAAAAACAACTATTCGGTCACGGATTTGAGACTTGAAGATAATGCGCTACCAGAAGAGGGTACACGACGTATTCTGAAGGCACTTCGTAGTAATTGCAGCGTTCGTACTTTGTCTCTTGTAGACAACAACATTGGCGATGGTGGATTTCGTGCTCTAAGCGAGCTACTTCGAGTACCGACCACAGCTTTGCGTACTCTTATCGTCGCTAATCCGACGCAGTTATCCCTTGATAATGGTTTGCAAGTGATTGCCCCCAACACAGGAAGCACTCTTCACTACACGTTCGCGAATTATGCACTGCTGACGTCGCTTTCACTCGCAAATTGTGGTCTGGACGACATCATGGTGGGTGTATTGGTTTCCGGTGTCGCTTGGAGTGGACGCATCGAAGTTCTTGATTTACAACGCAACAGCTTTGGCAACCGCAGTGTTCACGTTCTGGTACGAATGATGGAGCGCTGTCTACGACTATATCGGCTGGATCTGGTACGTTGGTCTGACCGAAACCACATTGATTTTCTGCTAACAGTGTCTCTGTTCTGCGTCATGTTAGTCCGGCAATGAATTTACTCTCGATGGACTATTTCCACTGCTTCCCGACATATCCGCGCATCCACAGCTTCGCGTGTTGCTTTTGGGTCGCTTTGCGGCTTGTGAGCAGCACACAATGGATCAAATTGCAAGTGCTGCTGAAAAAAGCTGCACGCTCGTTCAGTTGGAATTGACAACGACAAAACGCCGCACAAGTACGAGCGAATACATTGCAGGGCTCAATGCTCGCCTGCGTGCTGCTCATGATGCAGATTTCCAGCGAGAAAGGCAACATCGTCAGCAGCAGATTGAAATTCATGAAGCATGGTGTCGTCGACGTGCACTTGTGCATCAGCAAGCAAGAGCACTCGTCACCGACTTTTGCAAGACGAGCGATGAATAATTTAGCAATATTTTGCATGAACCTCCACAGTAATACTTGACGAAGACAACAAACATAAGCAACTATTTGCCTTTGTTGTTGCCTCTCACAAGCCGATGGCACGCGCCGATCAACTTCAAGCCACAGGCTTTGTGCAAGAAAAGATCGTTTGTCGCTTTAACAACCTGTTAAACCTTTTACCCTTCCCTCACTCATCTTTCCAACACTTGATTTCACTATGTCATTCTAAACTCCCATGAAATAACCTCTATATCTCGCTACATTGAGACGCGGCTCTTCCCTGGTCAGGATCTTTCCCGATGGGGTCATGAAAAAGGTCAAAAAAGCACAATACAACTCTCCACGCCTCACACGTCACACATCGGAAAGCTGCGGCCAGGATTCGCCAGCTCCCCCAGTCTCCAACACGTCAGACACTAGCAACAGTCCCTCGAGCGCAATGCTCTCCACGTCCATCGCTCGCTCCAGCCGCATGACGGTCAAGGCCGTGCGCGCCGCCAGCACGTTCCGCGTCGAGACGGACTCGATCGGTGAGGTCCAAGTGGACGACTCCAAGTACTGGGGCGCCCAGACACAGCGCAGTCTCGAGAACTTCCCCATCGGAGGCGCTCGGGAGCGCATGCCCATGCCTGTGATCAAGGCGTTCGGAGTCGTGAAGAAGTGCGCGGCCAAGTACAACCTGCAGAAGGGCAAACTGGACGCTGCGGTGGCCGACAAGATCATCGCAGCAGCCGACGATGTGATCGCGGGCAAACTGGACGACCACTTCCCCCTTGTCGTCTTCCAGACCGGCTCGGGTACCCAGTCTAACATGAACACGAACGAGGTCATCAGTAACCGTGCCATTGAATTGGCGGGTGGCGTGCTCGGCAGCAAGACGCCAGTGCACCCGAACGACCACGTCAACATGGGCCAGTCGTCCAACGACTCGTTCCCGACGGCGATGCACATTGCAGCAGTGCAGGAAGTTCACCGTGTGCTGTTGCCTGGACTCACAAGCTCCATGATGCTCTGGATGCCAAGGTCAAGGAGTTTGACGACATTATCAAGATTGGACGCACCCACACGCAGGATGCGACGCCACTGACTCTTGGACAGGAATTCTCGGGCTACCGTGAGCAGATTGCACTCTCGATTGAGCGTGTCGAGCGTGTACTCCCCAACTTGTACAAGCTCGCTCTGGGTGGCACTGCGGTTGGAACTGGACTCAACACTTCCAAGGGCTACGATGCGGAGATTGCCAAGATCATCGCTGACGAGACCAAGCTGCCGTTCATTACGGCTCCCAACAAGTTCGAGGCTCTTGCTGCCCACGACGCTGTAGTGGAGGCCAGCGGGGTGATGAATACCATTGCCTGCTCGCTCATGAAGATCGCTAACGACATCCGTTTCCTCGGCTCGGGTCCCCGCAGTGGTCTGGGTGAGCTCACGCTGCCTGCCAACGAGCCTGGCTCGTCCATCATGCCTGGAAAGGTGAACCCCACGCAGTGTGAGGCCATCACGATGGTGTGCGCGCAGGTCATGGGCAACCACGTCGCTGTGACGGTGGGCGGCTCCAACGGCCACTTCGAGCTGAACGTGTTCAAGCCCGTGATGATCAGCAACCTGCTGTCCTCGATCCGCCTCATTGGCGACAGCTGCAGTGCCTTCACGGACAACTGCGTGGTGGGCATCGAGGCCAACCGCGAGAAGATCGACCAGCTCATGAAGAACTCGCTCATGCTCGTGACTGCGCTGAACCCGCACATTGGCTACGACAAGGCTTCCAAGGTGGCCAAGAAGGCTCACCAGGACGGCGCTACGCTGCGTGAGACTGTCATCGCTCTGGGCTACCTGACCGGCGAGGAGTTCGACCGCTTCGTGCGTCCCGAGGAGATGGTTGGCCCCAACTAAGCTCCATAATCTAAATCGGCCGCTAAGTGTTCGTAGCATAGCAGCCAGGACGCAATCTACGCTGCTTCACACCATCCGAAGCAGTGCAGGTGTGTAAGAAAGCAAAAATGAAAAAATTACAGCTAACGTCAAGAGTTCTATTGAATTTCGATCAAAGGTACTGGGACAAGATGATCAAAGCTCCGTCCGCTGAGCTTCAGGCGTCGCCATTGCTGCCACCGTCGGCACCGACAGCGTCGTTCGTCTCTCGCTGGAGCTCTGCATCTCATAAATAGCAGCTTGGAAAGGAAGATACAGCGCGTTCTAGTAAATAAAACACGTGAGACTTGCCGCCAGACGTCACTCTCCTCTCAACGCACCAACTGCCGCTCTGCTGTCCCCAATTCCTTGGACAATTCCACGCTTTGTCGATTGAGTTTGGCCAGCACCTGATTGAACTGCAAATTGTGTCAAAAATAGCTCAATTATCACCACACAGCGCGCTCTCACCTGCTGCATGGCAGTGGACACACCAGTCATTGCCTCCAGTAGACGCAGCTCCTCTTCCGCCGCGTCCTCGTCCTCCATCCAGTGCTCGCGATCGTCCATTATTGTCGTGAATTTTCCCGCAAAAAAGTTTTAAGCTGACTAAAATACTTCGTTGTCATTGGTTGATAACATTTGATTTTATACACGCTTATTGGTCATTACTCCTTTCCACTCTTTCCATTGGGCAAAACAAATTTCCGAAATAATCAGATGCTTTTCATCGGGAGAGGTCTGTCCCATAAAATCTCTGGAAGGATCATTTCGCCATTGATCACCAAGGGCCCAAGTGTCATGTGGATGCAAAACTCCGTAGGGGGCGGAAGCGGCAACTTCCACGACCGCAACCGCTTCGGCTCACAGTACGCGCAGAGCTACAGCGGTGGCGCGTCCCACAGCGACGCAGGCGACTGGAAGAGCAAGATCCTCGAAAGCGGCCAGTGGCTCGGCGGAAAAGTCATCGAATACGGCGGAAAATTAGCGCGTGGACCCCATTCCGACTCCATTTCGGACCATTATGCGCCGCAGATGCCGAGGAATGATGGTCGTGCCAATTGGATGGCAGATATTCGCAGCTCTTCGTCAGGAGGGGGAGGGGGGTACAATGGGGGGTACTCTGGAGGTGGATACCAGAACGACTTTGCTACAGAGAGACCCAAGGCTTACTCAGACTATGGCAATAGTTACTCGAGTAACCCCACAAGTGCTAAGCCTTATGGAGGGTACGAACCCAAGAGTGGGAGTTCCGATCATCATAAAAGTCGTCATGCCAAGAAGAAAAGTGAAGGGAAGAAGAAGAAAAAGAACAAGAAGAAACAACAGAGTGACAGTGAGAGTGACAGTGTGTCGGAGAGAAGTGAGGAACTGTCCATCTCTGAGTCGTCCACAGAGTCAGCTGATGAACGACGTCACAAGAGCAAGAGCAAGCACAAGAAGAAGACGAAAGTGAAGAAACACAGTGGCTTCTACTCGGAGAGTGAGAGTGAAGACGATGGCAAGAGGAAGGTGTCAGCGGACTATTCGTTCTCATTCGACCCGGCCAAGCTTCCACCTCCACCTGAAGATGAGAAAAAGACGTCGAAGAAGAGTAAGACTAAGAAGAGCAAGAAGGAAAAGTCGAGCAAGAAGTCACGCACGCGCCGCCAGTCGGTTGCGTCCACGGACGATGAATCTGCTTCGGAGAAGGAAAAGGCTCATGCTACGGCGAAAAAGCGTAATAGCAAGAAGACGACTGCTGCTGATAGTGCGAGTGTTGACTTGCTGGGTGTGGATTTGGACGCTCAGTCTGTGACGCAACCGACCACTGCAGGACTGCCTGCTCAAGCGGCGCAGCCGTCGATCTTTGATGCGCCACAACACCAGAACCCTCTGCAAGATCTTGCAGGTTTGAGCTTTGCAGCCCCAGTTCAAGCTCCTGGCCCCGTTCGTACACAGCCGTCGGTTTTCGATGCCAGTGCGCCCAGTGTGGAGTCTAGCGAGACTCAAACACAGCCCCAACAACAGGTAGACGCGTTCCGAACAAACCTTCTTCCTGAGAACAACATCGTAGACTTCAGCTCTCTAGCGAGCGAGAAGAAGAAGGCCCTATCTGCTAACCCAGAAGAGAAGCGGACGTTGAACGACATGCAAAAAGCTCGTGGCGCCGATCAGCCGACGCCTGTGATGGCTATGCCGATGCAAGGTCAGCAGCAGATACAGCAGCAGAGCATGTCGAGCGGAATGATGCAGCTCAGCATGAATATGAACCAGCTCCAGATCACGGACGGCGTCACAGGCATGCAACAGCAAATGTATCCCAACATGCAGATGCCCATGCAAAGCATGAACCATCCACAGATGCTGCCTCAGGTGATGATGATGCAGCCGCAAATGGGTATGATGGCACAGCCTCAGATGATGACTATGCAGATGATGCAACAGCAACAGCAGCAGCCGCAGCAGTTCACACAAAGCGGCGCGTCCATGACGCAGCTGAAAGGAGCTCAACAGACTTCACAGGGTATGATGAGTGGAGCGAGTAATTCCAACAGCTCTGATCCGTATCACCAGCTACCATAAAGTGAAAATGATGTGGAATGAAGCCCATGTTGGCTAAAACTTCTAGCTTTCTAGTAGAAGTGCTGTGTTCTTGGAACATGTATTATTTCGTCCATACTAATACTTGTAGTACACGGTATGTCTGGAGCGTATCATGGTCCAAGGAAATTGCTCCAAGAACTCCACCTATATCTCCATGTTGCTATCTGCCAACATCCTGAGGGGACCCCTCATGCCCTGGTTACTCCTGAACGCGCGGGGCTCCGGTTAAAGTGTGCTAAACACACCTAAACTGTACACCACTGGTGTAAGTGTGACCACGTTACATGGGAAACCATTCCTCACGAACACTCTCCACCCACGTATTGCATCTCTCCGCAAGAGAGACAGCATAGGAATCGAGTATTTATCGGCATAGTGATCTATCTCCATTTACAGAGCTACAATGATCCATGGATTGATGTCTGGAGCGTTTCATGGTCCAAGCAAATTGCTGCAAGAACTCCACCTATCTCCAAACTTGCTATGTGCCTAGGTCCTGAGGCATTCCCTCATGCCTGGTTAACCTCTGAGTGTCCGACACCCAAAACACCACGTCACATGGGAAACATTCCTCAGCATGCTCTCCACCCACATCCCTCCTGGGGACTGAGAGCACTAGGTCTCGAGCATTTATAGGCATAGTGACGATCTACTACTTGTATTGATTGATAGCTAAATGTCTGGAGCGTTTCATGGTCCGAGCAAATTGCAGCAAGAACTCCACACAATATCTCCAGAGGTTTCTTCTCTGCCGACGCAACCCCAAGGCGTCAACCTTGCATGCCCAGGATCTGCCAAGGCGCCGCTTTTCAGCAACTCCAAGGCCACCCAGACACCCAGGCCAACAATCCTCGGTAGAACTCTACACCCAACCAGAGGCACCTTAAACAAGACGCAAGGGGCTTCAAGTTCCTGTCGGCTCATTCATTCATGTATCTAATTTGCGAGTGACGTGGCAGTTGGATCTGTTGGATTAATGGGCGCTTCGTGGCCATTCATTCACATGATTAGTTATTGCCGGTAATGTAATTCTAGAGGCTAGTTATAGAAGCTGGATAAAAGTGTTTGATTTTTGAAATATATTGGTTATTACCGGCTATTACTTCTACATATCCTGTGATAACTGGTGTCGGACGCCGAAACGTATTTGAAAGGGGATCTTATTAGATGGCTACAGACTAAGCTGCGGTGGAGGCGCCGAAATTGTGGAGTAGCGTCTGTGTGTGCAAGTACGAGTTGTAGAGCGCGCTTTCGTCGTCGTCTTCAACGCATGCGACATACAACTCCCGGAGAAATGCAGAATATTGAGTTTCGTCTTCCTGTTCCACCAGCTCACCGATGAGTTTGGCCATGAACCTAGTGTACAACCAACAACAAACGTTACCATTACGAACTCCTTCCAGTCCACAAGAGATGGAAGAAAGCTGTGCTTACACAGCAATACGGGTGTCGCAAGCTTGAAGAAATGGAGTCAAAGCTGCCAGACCTCCCACTTTGGCAAGCGTCGTGTTGTTTTCAGATAAAATCTGCGTGAGTATCAGCGCTGTACACGCTCCAACGTCTCCAACTAGTGATGCACTCACTCCGCAGCAAGTACGACGGCATTCAAATGGAGAATGCTCATCGGATTGCTCGTGCAGCACCTTCAGTACATGCAAGAAAAACTTCGCGTCCAACTGCCGCAAAAGTGATTTGTCCAGTGCTACGTCCCCGTTCAGCACTCGCGACGCCACCGAATCCGACCAAGCAACGCGTCGTAACCTACTTCAGGTTGACTGCTAGGCGAGGAGGATGTTGTAGCGTCACGTTGCTTCCATCGTTTGTCAATGTAGGATAATTCACATTGACAAATGTCCAAAATGAGCAGCATCACGGGTATCAACACAGCAGGCTCACACTCTTTGTGGTCGAGAAGAACACGTGAGCACGTGTTAATTTCTTCGATGGTTGAACCGTCCGGTTTTCCTGACTGCAACAAACACACATTAGCCGTCAAATTCAACAGACCATACACAGCTGTCCTACTCACACTGAGCTGTAGTTTTCGTCGCACAAACAGTGTCAACACCCGTGAAAATGACACACGAAGTCCAGGGGGATTGGTTGGTGAAGATAATTCCCAAAATTTTGCTTGCGCAGCTAAGCTGATCTCGCCTCCCTCGTCGTAGCATAAAGTTTCCTCGAGTTCCTCGTCAGCGATGCCAGGTTTCGGTCGAACTAAAAGTACTTCGGTCTGTTTGTGAACGGATCCTGCCGTCGTAGTTGCATTACTGTCATATGACGAGAAAGCGTCGTCATCTTGGTCATAAGAAAGCAGTTCTGCAAGCCAACGTTCGCCTCGAAAACGCTCAACAGCACGGTTAGAACAAAGTAGTTTCAAGACTTGATCAAGCAGCTCTTCCGAAATGTTGCTGTTGGCTTGATTCTTGGCCCCTTTGATAGCTTTGTCGAGGCTCGGATTGACTCCAAAGTACGCATCAACCTGTGCTAGCAACCGGAACTGGTTAACAAACGCATTCAAATGTTTCTCCGATACCAGCGGACAGCTTGGTGCTAATTGCTTCACGACACGAGTACTAGAAACGTACGGCGACAATAAAGCTTGCCTCATTCCCACAGACGGATCTTCCCATTCAACAAACGTGCGCCATATTTGATCAAGACCACCAGCATTAATTCCTTCACGGCTTCCTGTGCGTCGAAGTTGTTCACAAACCAAATCCACAAGAACCATGCAAGCCAAACGTTGTAGACGAGCAATGGGGGAGTTGTAAAAGTGGTAGAGCAGCAGCTCGAGACTGATGTATTGCTCCACTGCGGCAACTGGTAGCCCGCAGTTCCAAACTGTGTGATCTTTGGTCGGTTGTTGCCATTCCGAGCCAACCGATTTCCCGGCAGGAACGATTTTGAAAGCATACATCGTAGCCACAACGAGCTCCATCGCCTTCAATTGCAGCTCTAGCCCAAAAGTGCTTCGATTACTAGCTTCCGCAACGAGAAAGAGAAGAGTGTGTTCATCCAACGATCGCAATCGATCCGAAGAATATTTTCCAATCGCTTTCTTGACGAAGAATTCCAAGCACCCGATCACTTGGTCGACCCAGTCAAGACCATGGTAATTGCCTTGAAAGTTGGCAATCGACTCGGAAGCTAGAGACGTCGTAGATACCACCACTGCCTTACCCACCATCTCCCGAAGGAGCTTGAACAAATTCACCTCCAGGTGCTGTGCTCGGACAGTCGATGATTCTTCTTGTGTCGATAGAATTGCTGCTAGCGAGGCAATACTTGTGTCCAGGAACAATGTAAATGCCAGACGTCGCCATTGAGCTGTGGGTCGAACTGCCACTTCAAGCAGTTTAACTCTCACACCCGATGCATCAAGATCTCCTCGATCATTACTTAAACACCCTTGAGTTAGTGTTCTAACTGCTACGTGAGTGAGTAAAGTGGCGTACTCTTGCTCTCTCAAACTCAGTTTAGCGTTAGCACTTTGCTCGTACAGATGATGAAGTTCTCGAAAAATCTCTTCTAGTTCGTCCCATGTCGGGTACTGTGTTTCCTGATTATTCAGAAGTGGTGACAAGGCAAATTCTGCCAACGGTGTTGGCAATTTCTTGACATGAGAGTGAATAACTTGCTCTGTTGCAGTGAGTTCTCGAGACAATTCGTTAGGATTGGTCACAGCGAGTGTTTGGAGGTCATTTCCGTGTCGTCGAATGTTGGATTGAGGACGAGGTATTGTGCAACCATAAGAACGTCTAAAGAGACGAAAGAGAATCTCATCACAGTCTTCTTCATGCAACACCATGTTGGACTTGTTTCAGTCTTGAAAAGGCGGTGAACTAAGCTCGCTAAAAACGACAGCACTGACAGTGTTGGTTTGTTGTCGTTTCAAGTGGAGGCGGCACAGAATTTATTTGTTGAAAGCAATGGACATTGAGATCAATGGGGGTATCTCTGCTGATGCATTAAAAGACGAAGATGTGACGCCATTGCCAGAGTCGCAGTCTCATGTTGTGTTTGTACGAAATGTTGAAACTTGGTCTGATGAATGAATTGAAAAGTGACTTTGAGTTGTTTAGAGACTTCGACGAGAAGATGAACATGTACCCTGGATTGTCGAACTAGTCCTTTTACTTTTCAACACGCAGGTAATCAATTCGTTTTGCTGCAGTTGTCGAAGTGGTTGCTAAGTTTGAGCATTTCGATCTGCTAGGGAGGCATATTGCAGGTAATTCGCTGTGCCAAGCCTCCAGATACTTTGGCAGGGAATCCCAACTCGACTGTCATGTACATTGGTGAAGACAATTTCCGAGTAACACGAGCCAAATTGAAAGAGACTGACGAGCGCGAGGTAGTACGGTTTTCCATGGCCAAGTTGCATCCACACGTCGGTGCCGTGGGCTGTCTCGTCACGCATGTAGAAGATGAAATCGCTCGTGCACCACAACTCAATGCATTCTCGCTCACGTGCGACATTCACGCTGTTGATAGTGCTCAAGCCGAAGCACAAGCACAAGCTCTCGCTGCTGGTGGCAAGAGATTCGTGTTCAATAATGCTGGGGAGCGTACACGTCTACTTGAAATTTGCCACGACCCCAAAACACTACGAAGACACACTGTCAAACACCCTAACGTGGTGGTGCTATGTAAATTCTTCCGACGTCAAGGTGATCACAATGACTGGGCCTTTCATGCAGCCCCTGAGGAGCGTAGCAACGTTGTTGTACGAAGTGTTGTGACACCATCACTAGTTGAAGCGATGCAAATATTCCTGCTTGACGTCATGCCGGACATCAAGATCCCGAATCGCAATCCGTTATCAAGTGTTGCTGGAATTTGTGCCGCACTAAGTTGCAACGAGTTTCTAGGCATTGAACGGTATTTTCCCGACTGCGGACTTCGAAAAGTTGATTTTGCGAGGTTGTTGTTGTGGGAATTATTGCGCACCCGCCCGGGTTTGCTTCAACATCACGGTCGCGCTACGATGATCGTCGGTTTGCTGTTTGAAATGTTTGAGCAAATTGATATCAATGGTGATGCTGTCGTGGATTGGGAAGAGTTTACATCTTTTTGTGTTGCACTGGGATTCGTGTCCTCGCGAGTGCCCCATGACGATGACCATGATCAAGAGCAAAATCATGGAGAAAATCATGCCGCTCCACCACGAAATCTGGTAATTTATCGCCAAGAGCCTCTGAGTACTGGTGCAGCAGCACGGTAGGTATTAATCCTCCTTTATTTGTACACTACTTAACTTCGTGGTACAGCACTTTTCCTTATCAGGTGAATAAACTCAAGACGTTCCCACAGCTCAAACGCGTCGCGGTTATTGAACACAAGTCGCCTCGAATTCTCGTACGTGATCAATCCTAATTCCTTTCGTACTTGCAGTTCCTTGATATACACTTGTACGTGGAAATTAGATGTTCGATATGGATATGAATTTCCTTCATGAACTCAATTGCAGTGAGAAGTTGGCAGCAGAAAAGAAGGTGGGTGAGAAACAACAAGATGTGTTGGACTCTCTCGAAGTTTTAGACGCAGAGCATGTGCCATTGAGAAACGCGTTGGCTATTGCCAGTAGCGATTTATGCATTTCACTATGGTCTGTCATTGATGCCACAGTAGGTTCGTACGTCTTTAACGGGAAACTTGTTGGCCGCTTTCCTGCGCTTTTCGTCAGGTGGTGTCCTCCACCCCTCAAGCGATTATTTGTTGCCGGTGGTTCTACTGAACAAGTACAGCTTTGGGATCTTGAAGTGCCCATGCATGCTGGAGCTGCACCACCACCTCCTCCGATGCTACTTCCTCGTAGTCACACAGAGAGGATAGCTGTTTGTCTAGACATTCCCGAAACTCCGTACGTCGCAACAGCTTCATTTGATCACACGATCACGATCTGGGAGACCGTGGCAGGCACAAATTCTGCTCTGGGTGGGCCATCCGCTGTATTAACCGTCTCGTTCGTTCTACGAGGCCACCAACAAGCTGTTTTAACGCTAGATTCAGCTCATACGTTGTTGCTAAGCTCAGGGTTCGAATACCAAGCGTATTGCTGGGGAATTCCAGGACGAGTTCTCAAGACAAAGTTGGGTGGTCATCATCACTGTCTTATGGGTGCCAAGTTTGTTTCAACCTCAGCAACAGGACCATGTCTTGTGGTGACAGGTGATCAAAGTGGACACTTTAAGCTTTGGGATATCACACGTTGTGCGAAGGGATTTTCAGGAAATCATCTATCGACGATGTTGCAGACGTTTGAGCTTCACACGCCAAATCTCTGTCGCTTTCGAATGTTTATAACATCATCTAGTGGACCTGGTTCCGATAAACAGCAAGAACCGCCAGGAGCTCGCCAAACGCAGGAAAGTCCGCTTGTGACATCGTTACAGGAAATTTGCGTTTGTATCGCTTCAGTGCTTTCACGCAGTCGGTAGGATCACAACTTGACCCAACCGTAGATGACTCAACTGGTACGGCTCCCACCCGGTTCGTTGTTTTCAATGCTGTTGCCAATACTTTCGTTGGTGTTGTGGAGAACCGCATCACCGTGTGGAATGCGAACTCGGGGGCAAAAGTTGAGGAACCTATCTCAATCCATGATGCTGAAGTCTGTGCTGTCGCATTCGACAGTCCACGCGAGAGAAAACTTTTTGTTGCCACCAGCGTACGAATGAATATTGATATGCTGATGCAAGCACGATGCAACTAACTGTATTGAATGCTGCATTTTGACCGTGATAGGATGGTGCGATCAGGCTGTACAACCCTGTAACAGGAGTAATGTTGCAGGTACGAGCTGTATTTTCAACGCAGTCGCTATTGTCGGAGTTAATTGTTGCATTTCGATACTATTAGAAAACGAAAGCTCATGAGGGTGTTGTTACCTCGCTCGTATTCTGTTCTCATGCCAGCGTACGTTCCTATCATTTATTTGACACTATTCGGATTATTTAACATGCTTGAATGTACTGGTAGTGTTTGATATCAACTGGGGATGATCGTAAGATATGTGTGTTGGAATCGCCACCTGGAAAATCAAAGCTCGAAGTAATGCACTATGTGGAAAAGGCCCACAACTCGAGTATCACTTGCTGTGCTTGCTCCCCGCCACCATTGTCGACAGTTATTCAACAAACAACGAGGTTCGTCGCTACAGCAGATGAAACTGGTGGAATTCAATTGTATGACCTTCGTCGGATCACATTCTTGTTTCATTGTGCTAACGTGCACACGCGAGAGATTCGAGTGTTGCATTTTCCAGCTGCGATGCCTGGTTTGCTAGTTTCTGGTGATGTTACTGGTGCCATCTTCGTTTGGCCAACGATTGGAGGCCGAAACAGTTGTGCACAGCCTCTGATGCGACTTATGATGCACGAACAAAATCCAACAAGCCCAGTAGCGACCAAAGTTGAGTTCGATGGGATCACATCCATTTGTTCCACTAACATTTCACAGGAATTGCACTCAACGACACACCCCGAAATGCTCTACGTTGGTATTGAATCTGGACAAATTTTTTCTTGGGACCTTCGCACTCTTGCTAACAAAACTCAGTTGGAAGGCCAGCCCAGGCGTTCAGCAATTCTCCGACGTCGATCGTCCGCTTCAAGAGCTGGTGTAAATGGTGACATTCTAACATTTGAAGATAGAATTGTAAATCGTCGAGCATCAGTGGACCGAAACGCAGCGCTTCAAGTGGTGTTATCCACGAATTCCTGGATGGCACATCGAACTGGTGTGTTGTCTGTGCAAAGTGTGTATTGGCCGGGTGAGTTGCTCTCGTTAGGCGCAGAAGGCGTAGTCAAAATATGGGATCACACGGCATCATGCATCGGACACATATTGACAACTGCAGAGCAAAGTTATACCTCAGCCTCGGCATGGAAATACATACGACATGACCATACTGTTGGTGGAGAGCAAAAAGAACTGTTCGAACGAATTGCTCGTGAAGTGATCACCAAACGCCAACGTAGACTGAAAAAAGAGCTCCGACAGCGAAAGGCAGGTCACCTGCAGAATATTCCACCACAAAACGAACATGAAGTCCCGAATACCACCTCCTCATCACTTTTGGAGCTTGAAATCCCAGTGATTATGTCGCCGGGGAGACAACACTCAGCAGATTCACCATTTCCTGATGCTCCTACAGCGATGACTAATGCAGCAAACGCCTTGTTGCTACAAGTGCCATTTTCAGTGACTTCACTGACATCAGGAATTCAACAAGGGCTCTTTGGACCAGAGGAGGCACAACATATCCGCTCCATCGCAAAGAACTCGAAAGCATTAATAGCAGATGCATCCGACAAGCGAAAACGTGTAGCAACACTTGCACCGTTGTTTTCTTCGCCATCAGAAATGGGTCGAGCACGTGCCAAAGCAAAATCAAAGGCTCGTGCAGCGATGAATAACAGCCCGCAGGCATTGGATCTGCATTCAGCAGGAGCACGAACACTAACCAATTACCCGTTGGAGATCGAACGCCGTGTTGCTGCGAATGCGAAAATCTCAGCCAGTGCCTTACGCGCGTTAGATGTCGAACCATCACAATTCTTGCGCGATAAATTGCACGAAGCTGCATCACCAATTGGCAAACCAGTCAAGTCTACACCGAAGAAGCGTCTACAACATTTATCAGTGGAAACACCAGGTATTGATATCAAAATGAACGCAAGTGTGGTGATTCTTGCTCGTAACGTGTCGTTACCGAAGTTGACACCACCCACGTCTGGACAAGAACTCGATGAAAACATACACACACCTCCTCAAACATTGGGTTCGAGTGCATCAGCACCTGTTCTTGCATCAACAGAGTCACCAGCTCCTAGCAACCCTGAAAACTTGCGTTGCAATAGCAACATCGAGCGTAAGCTCAAGTTGTGCCAGAAAATCGTAGCAAATGTGTGTCTTATGAGTTCCAAGCCCAAAGTGCCCAAAGAACAAACGAAGCCTGTCTCTCCGACGTCAAGTATGCGTCCGAAGCCTTCAACACCTTCGTTATCACCTGGAAAGAACCCGTTTGGACCACATTACACACTGAAGCAAGTCGAGCAACTTGCTGTAGGACTTGCCCGACTTGATGAGGACGGCTCCGGTGATCTAAACCAGCAAGAGTGGATGCAGTTAGTACAATTCTGCGGTCTAGAGAGTTCCAACAAGAACAGCGCTGGCAGTGTGGAGAACCTTTTCCACTCCATCGACCGTGATTCCAGTGGCACAATTAGTGTTCGCGAATTGCTTCCTACACTTGTAAGTTGTTGCAATGGTTCCTGTATTTGGCAATTCACTAACATTGTCGTAGTTTCGGCAAGCTTCACCTGAGCAACTTCAGCAAATGCGTGCAATGATTCAATCTCGCATGAAGGCGATACGGAGAACTAGTATTTCAAGTCATAGCACTGGTGCTACCATCGATGAAGCCAATTACTCCAATATTTTGCAATAATTCTCTTTACTTGAAAGTGGCAGTGGAAGCCGCGATGCAATTGGGTGATTCAGCCACAAGACTTCCAATGGGAACACGATGGAGGTTTCCTGTTGCATCGTGGACCAAAACAGGGACGTTGAGGTACCCAAATTCAAAGAAATATGCTCGTGCACGAGCAAATGGGGCGTGGAGAATGCCAAATTGATCCACTTGCAACAAAAACTCTGGTTTGCCCACGTTCTTTGTGTCATTTGCCTTTGCTTCGACAAATGGAATGAGTTTCGAGACGGCATCCAGTGAACTGCCGTACTCGAGTGTCTTGTGTTGCCATGTGACACGCACTTCTCCATCGGAGAACCGCGTGCCTGCTGCATATTTCAGTGGGAAAAGATCATCTCGTGCATCTTTGTCTGTTGCATCGAGAGCTTTGAGATACACCTTTTGTTCATCTGGTGTCATCCGTGAGAGTTGCAACTTGACAAATGATGTCTCTTGTTCTTGCTCTTGTGGTTGCAACTCGGTTGCAAATTGGGCACAAAAGGCACGTGCAAATGGCAACACTTGAGAACGCGATACTCGATCGTAGAGTGACGGAAAGGATACAACTCTTTCAATGTGGTGACACAAGGGTGGCAATTCTTAGCATGTGAAATGAAGGGGGTGTCTTGAGTGATCAATGGACTGGAGAGTAAAACTCGCGACATAGTGTCCCAGGTGTTAAACATTGCGGAGAATCCGACACAATGTAAATTTTGCGTACGTGGTGCACAGGCAAAAGTTGCAGTTGAGCCATTGCCGCTCGTTCGGCACAAGTGGCACCTCCAATATTGGCACATTCAGCATTGGCACCAATCACAAATTTGTCTGTTTGACCGTCTAGATCTTGGTATGAAAACAATGCCAACACCCGAAAGTTGGAGAGCAACGGGGCAGTGACAAAGTGTTGGCTACGTCGATCTTCCAGCAGAGCCAAATATTGTTGATCTTCGGGTGTGAGGAGAGCTTCGCGCATTAGGGAGGGGGTTGGAGTGGTAGATTTGAGGCGACGCAGGAGAGTTTGATTGTGACAATAGATTTATTATTATAGTGCTCAGGAGGTTGTTGCCTTGGTAAGCATTGCAGTGGTGACATGTGCTGTGGTGAATGCAAACATTGTGCATAGATACGACTGGAAGTTGAAGATGGGCTGCAGACGAATAGAGCCACTTCGATGACGAAGCATTAAAGGTACAGTATCGACAGAGAGAAGCAACGTTGATGCTCAAGTGGCAAATGAGTGCAGACGACCTAAGTCGTGGACTATGCTATTGGTATTCTCCGGTGTGCGCAAATGGTTGAAGCAAGGGCCTGCTTCAACTTGGTAACAGCAACTTCAAAGCCTCTCGTAATCTGCGACGTTAATGTCGAGCAAGAAGAAGGTCGACCTCCACGTCAATAACGTGGATCTCGTGTTAGGTCACGGTAGTCGAGCACACACCATTTTGCCACACGATCGCAACATCTCGTTGTTGCGAGGAATGTATTAAGCAACTCACTCTTCGTAGAAGTGTCGTAACAAACTCTTTCGTGTGGACTTGAGGAACTGAGCAACGCACGCTTGACGGTCTTGAACAGGGTCAGGACTGGGAGGCATGCTAGATGCAGGAAGCGCAACAACAACTGGAGCTGCACCTTCTTCTCCGTCGAGCAAGGTTACATGCAAGTCGCTCATGCAATTTGTAAGGAAGAAAGCAGCTGCAAACTGCAACCGCAAAACGAGGATACGCAGAGGCGCTTGCTCATTTAACTGTTCCTGTAGCATGAAAAATACTTGTGAAAAGTCCACAGCATCGTACTCTAACACTATAGCCCAAGAAATAACAATAGTGCAACGTTAGCATGAAATTCACTTCCGAGCAGTTGCCGTCTTACCTATGACGTGACGACGTAGCACTGTGATAAAGTCTTTTCGTTTCCTCCATTGCTGCAAAAACATCTACACCATTCCTAGTTAGCGTATATCGTCGGAAAATAAGTTAGCATTGCTCACCTTTTTGCAAGAAGCGATGAGTTCAACAGACGATTGTGCTTTACTCGACGGCGGGGTCTGAGTCACTTGGCTTGACAGCAACATTCTCGCTGGCCACTCGACAAGAAGTGGCCACGCATCATCAACATTTGGTTCATCCTCGATTGGGTATCCAATGAAGATCATTATCTCGTCTGTCACGATCGAGAAATTAGGCCCTTTGAACCCGTCGGGGATGTACACCAAGTCCAGGTTCTCCTTTTCAACCAAAGCCTTCGGATCCCATTGGGGTTTCACTCCGAGCAACGGCAGTGCAAACAGCACATAGTCACTTGCGCTTGAACTTTTTAATACCAACACTTCCAGGTTTGGATGATGTTGCAACATCTCAAACTCAAATTTCGCTCGTTGGGATGTGGCGGCCTGCAAAGTCTACAATATCGCACGATTACATTAAGTTAAGAACCACTACATGTACGTTGGCAATCGTATTTCCTGCTGACTCACTTGCATTTGCACCTCTCGAAATGTATCGACCACTTGCTTGACCACATCTTCAAGTACATTTGTCAACTCTTCACCAGTCAACGCTGGCATTTCTCCACGACCCGCCATACTGAGGCCAAGTGTCTCTACTTTTTGCAATGTAGTCATTGTCTTGCCATTTGCCACTTTCACTTTTTCATTTGTCAGATACACACTTGAACACTTGACTGCAAAATGATTGCCAGCACAACGACAATATTGAATTAAAAGCAAGCCAATAATTATTGCACGTGTGCTTGTCAACCTTGGCGGAGACAGGTGTCTCTGCTCGTCCAGATGTCAACGCGAACTGCCAGCCAAGCGTTACGTGCGTACAGAACCTCCACGAAGCCAGCGAAGAGCGGCGTCTTGTGCTCTGTACAGTCCTCCTCACTGCCGCCAGTCCTAATAGCACGCGATGCTTCAGCATCCACCACAAACTCGGCGACACGGACGCTACGCCGGCATCGCCGCGTCAGTTCACACTCCATGCGTAAAATGGTGTCTAAATCGCCACATTCGAGTGCTATTTCAGCTGGCTAATTCAACTCGCATGAACCATGTGGTTTTGCATCTCATACTCGTGAAAACCAATTCACTTGATGTTTGTAAAGTGACCTATCGTTTTAGAGAGGTAGATGGGTCAGAAATGTAATTATTACATACGTGGAGGGGAAAGGGGGGAGGAAAAGGAAGGAAGAAAACGCGACTGCAAGGGAAGCCAGCGGACGGCCACAAGCACGCAGTCGCCAAGGAGCCCCCACGCAGTCACTGGAGGCCAGTCGTTGCTCAAGTGTGCGCCCTCTCTCTCAGTGTACGTGTGCTAGCTGTCGACAGGCATCTCCAGCGTCTCCATGTCGTTGTTTTAGCCTCAATTTTCGTCTTACTTCCACCTTAAAACCTCGGAATGCGGAATGCAGAATGCATGTCAAGTGGAAAATGCGGAATTGGGAAAACGTTGCAGTTGGCCATACTCACTCTCATATGTGTTTTTCCTAGGCTTTCGACGTGGACGAGTGACCTGATTTCAGGGTTTTTCTCCTCTGCTGGGTGATTGAGCCCCTTTAGCACAACATTGGCGGCTGAACTAAGCAATGAAGGGGATGTTGCAAACGGTGAAACGGAAGCTTAGCAACAACGGAGAGCACATGGGTGCCAACTCCCCCGATCGAATGGACGTGGACGGAGCTGCCAAAGGCGCCAATGGTGTCGGCTCCCCCGTGGGTGACGTTGCACGCTCGGACGTGTCTCTGCCCAAGCGGGAGCGTCGTCGCTCCTTCATGGCCCGCAATCAAAAGATTCAGGCGCTGAAGGACCTGCCACACCTCAAAGACACGTCGCTACAGCGACGAGAGGCTCTGTTCCAGCAGAAGCTCGAGCTGTGCTCTGTCATCTTCAATTTTGACGACCCGACGTCGGATAAACGGTGAGTTTGGGTTTTATTCCACTGGAAATGGGTCTTATCGGTGGAATTGATGGGTTATATCTGTAGGGGCAAGGACTTGAAGCGTCAGACGCTGCTGGAACTTGTAGATTATGTGAACAACCCTGGTGGACAGAAGATTTTCACGGAGACCCTGATGCCGGATATTATGGCGATGGTGTCGGTCAACATCTGCCGTGCCCTGCCTCCGCAGACGGAAGACTTTGACCCGGAGGAGGACGAGCCTGTGCTAGAAGCCTCGTGGCCACATCTTCAAGTGGTGTATGAATTTTTCCTGCGCTTCATTGTGTCGGGCGAGGTGAATGCCAAGGTCGCTAAGAAGTACGTGGACCAAAAGTTCTGTCTGGCTGTTATCGATCTCTTTGACAGCGAGGACCCGCGCGAACGGGATTACCTCAAGACCATCCTCCACCGCATCTACGGCAAGTTTATGTCACACCGATCATTCATCCGCAAGGCAATCAGCAATGTTTTCTACCGGTTTGTCTACGAGACGGAGCGACACAATGGCATTGGCGAGCTCTTGGAGATTCTCGGAAGTATTATCAATGGTTTTGCCATGCCGCTCAAGGCTGAGCATTTGCAATTCTTGGTGCGCGCACTCGTGCCACTACACAAGCCCAAGTGTGTATCAATGTACCACCAACAGCTTTCCTATTGCATCACGCAGTATGTAGAAAAGGATCCGGAGACAGCAGTTCCCATTATTCAAGGCATCATCAAGTTCTGGCCATGGTCGTGCTCGTCGAAGCAAGTGATCTTTCTAAACGAGTTGGAAGAGATACTGGAACTTATGGGTAGCGAGCAGCTACAGCAGGTGCACAAGCCGCTGTTCAATGGATTGGCTAAGTGGCTAGGCAGCCAGCACTTCCAGGTGTCCGAGCGATCGCTGTTCCTGTGGAACAACGAGCACCTCGTGAATAATGGTTGTTTGAGCAAGCAGCATGCGCACTTGATTCTGCCGGTCATTTACGGCCCTCTCCATAGAAACTCGCTGGGACACTGGAACACCACGGTTGAAGGGCTTGCTCAGGTATGCTGCTTCTTGTTTTGTTTTGATTGTGTAGTTTGTAGATCCTGTACGATTATCTGATCAATGTTGTTTGTGTTTTATAGAACGTGTTGAAGCTCTACATGGATTATGACATGGCTCTCTATGACCAGTGCGCAAAGGATTACTCGCTAAAGGAACAAGCTATGGCTGATGTGAAAGACAAAGAACAGGAGAAATGGCGGAAAATAGAGTCGATGGCAGCAGCAAAGGCTCCATCGTCAACGGCCTAGTTGGTCTTTTTACAGAGCGGATCGCGGCAGGCGTAAGTCTGCGACACAATAGCAGGGAATGATAACGAGATGGACCGATAGGGAGAAGGCAGACGGTGGAGAGGTTGCAGTGGAGGAGACAAGAGGTGAGGGACGGGATCGCAAAACCGAAAGCAGGCTGGGCACCTGATGCTATCGCTGTGGTCGGATGCTACTGCAAGGTCTGGTGGTTCCGGTTCGGCAGCGATGCGTGGCCCTGGTCTTTGCTTGCGGCCCACTCCTCGCGCAGAGCGCGGGAGAACAGCAGCACATGAAAGGTGGCAGGCAGATAGGTTTTCTTGAACGGCGATTGCATTTAGATGACGGACAACCAGGTTTGCGGGCAAATCAGGTGGACTATTGCATATCTGGGTTTCATTTTCATTTCGCTTTGGACGTGTATGTACTATAATGTGGTGACTTACCAATAGAGCACCTGCAGGAAGGAAGCAATGCACGACACAAGCCACTTGACCATACATTTTACGCGTCGAAGCATTTTAGCCAATAACATGCTGGAATAAATTGAAGGGGTCCACACCAGATAAGCGAACAGCGCCACTGTGAACCACAGAAGCCAACCCCCAACAAGCGAGCGGTGGAGGATCAGCGAGAGACAAATGGTGCGCGTGTGGCTTCGTCCTTGCGCGTCTGCGATCGCTGGTACGTGGCGTGTCAATCTACTAGATCATGCTATGTAATTTCTCAGTCTCTAATCGCTTGGATGCCTCTATATCTCTCTATTTCCATCTCTATCAACAGCACTCAGTCGTGCTAGTCCTGCTGCCAAGACGGTCGTGTTGCGTGCACAGATCCCGCGTTCATTGGCTGTAAACAATGACGCGTCGCTTGTGATTGGTCGCGTCCGTTCGATGACCACTAAGGGCAAGGATGACAAGAAGGGTGAGGAGATGAGAGCATGGAGACGTTGGTGAAATGTGCTAATGGTGTGGATGGAGCAGATTTCAAGAAGAAATCAACGTTCGACAAGGTGGAGGACGACGAGGATCTGACGGAGTTGCCGGATGAGGTCAAGTATCTCAGTGAGCAGCTCAAACAGGAGCTGGAGGAAAAACGTTTGCGGAATCAGAGTTTGACGAAGATGGAGATGAGGATGAAGATGACGAGGACGCCGAACTTAGCCCGGCTGAGTGGGCTAAGAAGTTCGAGCGTGAGGTGGCTGAATGGGACCAGGAGGAAGGAGACTACGACGATGAGGAAGGTTTGGTCAATGTCGCACCTTCGGATGTGGAGGACGACCGTCTCTATGTTGAGATGCCTGGATACGATGCGTCGCTGAGCCTTGCAGAGAGTCAAATTGGTGTAAACGAAGATGCAAATGTCCCCGATCCGTTCAAGCACTGGGAGCAGGGCATGGCGTAAGTTGTGCACTTGTTTTGCCTGTGATACATGACTCACTGTGATTTGATTGGTTTTAGGATGTCCCCGGAGATGCTCAACTGGATGCTACCTGCTGAGAAGAGGAAGCCATTCAGGAAGGACAAGACCAAGCCGTGGAAGTATTTCGTGGCGGCTAACCACCCGGACGTCGTGGAGTTGGCTCTAGACGTGGAACTGCTACGTCTTTTCATTTCGCCAACAGGACGCATTCGTCCTCGTCGGTTCACCGGTCTGACGGCCAAGCAGCAGCGTAAGTTGGCACAGGCGATCAAGATCTCTCGTCAGCTCGCTTTGCTGCCGTACCTGTCGCGGTACCCGGAGCCTACACCCGAACAGTGGAAGGCTATTGATGAAGAAATCATTGCAGCTGCGGAGCTCGAGGACGACGACGTTGTGGATGACGACGATGATGAGGACTTCGATGAAGACTTCGAATATGATTAGAAATAGAAGAGAGGGAGTGGCCGACAAGGACTGTTCTCTTTGTGCGCCGCAGTCGTGATCGTCTTAAACCAAGACACGAACATTCGGGTCTCTATGCTACTAGGCTAGGCTTATCGTGCACGCTGTTGACAGGTTTAACGATACAGTACTTGTACTCCATGAAATATTCGTTTGCTACTTTTCGCCACCCGACTATGTCGTGACGGGAGTGTAGTCAGGTGTAGGAGATATCAACTGTACAACTTTGAATGTGCATGACAGCTTAATCGCTTCACAATAAGAATATTGGTAAAGTTTTTCATTGCTTTATGGGGCAGGAGCTACACATGAATCACGTTGAATGAATAAGAGACAGAGATACTACAAGAAAGCTAGTCCAATTACAAACCCTGAGGCCTGCTTGAGTTCTTTGTTGCTTTTCAATTTCCGGTCTCACGTGCCGCACACTAGACGCCGCTTTCTTCCGTACGAGGAGGTGGGTTGCTTTTTCCGCTCTGCATTTCGAACCGAGTAACTTATTCGTCAAGCTCAGCCGCCAGCTCAGCAGCCTTAGCCTTCACCTCCTCGATGCCGCCAACCATGTAGAAGGCAGCCTCCGGAAGGTCGTCGTAGTTACCGGCGATGATGTCCTTGAACGACGAGATCGTGTCGTTGAGCGGCACGAACTTACCAGCCTTACCCGTGAACACCTCAGCCACGTGCAGCGGCTGCGACATGAACTTCTGCACCTTACGGGCGCGAGCCACAGTAAGCTTGTCGTCTTCCGACAGTTCATCCATACCCAGAATGGCAATAATGTCCTGCAGACCCTTGTAGTCCTGCAGCAGCTTCTGGGTGGCACGGGCCACGTCGTAGTGCTCCTGGCCGATAATGCGGGGGTCAAGCATACGCGACTTGGAGTCAAGGGGGTCGACAGCAGGGTAGATACCCAGCTCGGAAATCTGACGCGACAGCACGGTCGTGGCATCCAAGTGAGAGAACGTCGTGGCCGGAGCAGGATCCGTCAGGTCATCAGCCGGCACGTAAATGGCCTGCACCGAGGTAATGGAACCCTTCTTGGTCGAGGTAATACGCTCCTGCAGAGCACCCAGATCCGTGGCCAGAGTCGGCTGGTAACCCACAGCAGACGGGATACGACCCAGCAGAGCCGACACCTCCGAGCACGCCTGGGTGAAACGGAAGATGTTGTCGACGAAGAGCAGCACATCCTGGCCCTCGACATCACGGAAGTACTCAGCGACAGTCAGACCAGTCAGACCGACACGGGCACGAGCTCCAGGGGGCTCGTTCATCTGGCCGTACACCAGGGCAGCCTTGGAGCCCGTGGTCGTACCATCCTCGTTGATCTTGATCACACCCGACTCGATCATTTCATAGTACAGATCGTTACCCTCACGAGTACGCTCACCCACACCGGCGAACACAGAGACACCACCGTGGTTGTTGGCCACGTTGTTAATGAGCTCCATGATCACGACGGTCTTGCCGACACCGGCACCACCGAAGAGACCAATCTTACCACCCTTGGCGTAGGGGGCAAGCAGGTCCACAACCTTCATGCCGGTCACGAGGATCTCAGCACCCGAACCCTGCTCCGTCAGCAGAGGAGCCGACGTGTGGATGGGGGCGTAACGCTTGGCGTTGATGGGGCCGCGCTCGTCGACCGACTCACCAATGACGTTCATGATACGGCCGAGCGTCTCCGGACCCACAGGCACCTACAACAATATCTATAAATACCTCGTTCTAAAGTCTAAATCTAGCAGTCTAGATTGCCACGTACCATAATGGGGTTGCCCGTGTCCACGCACTCCTGGCCACGCACGAGACCGTCCGTGCCTTCCATGGCAATGGTACGGACCGTGTTCTCACCCAGGTGCTGGGCGACTTCAAGCACGATGCGCGTGTTGTCCTGGGTCTTGATCTCCAGGGCGTTCAGAATAGGCGGCAGGTTGTCCTTGAACTGCACGTCCACGACGGCACCAATGATCTGCGTGATCTGGCCCACCGAGCCCGTGGCCTTCTTGGCGTCCGTCGCCAGCGAGCGAGCGCCGCGCATAGCGGAGAGCCCCACACGAGATAGCATCTTAGTTTCTTTCCTTTATCGAGGGTCGAACTGCGGCCGAAAGCGGAAATGAACGCACAGCCGCAGACACAGGGGGCGATCCGAATAGAGGGGAGCCAATGAGGACCACACACCCGCTTCACTTGGACTTTGTATGGAGATCGGTTCTGACAGGGAAGGGGTCAAAAATCGAACTTAGTCGAGATAGTACACATCGCTTTAAAAGAGAAGTTTCTCACGCAACTATTGGATAATGTTGTCACTGTGGTCTGCTATTGGATAATGAAGAGGATGTCGTTTATAAGACATAGCGAGTGTTTGTACTGGGCGGGTTGGACCCGGGCTTCATGCAGACCCGTGACATGTGCCTTCAACCAACCCAGACGATGGCGCTGGCAGGAAGCATGGGCCGATGCTCCGCTTGACCAGACTTGGCGGAGGGAGGGAGTTCAACGAGCTGGGTAGGACTAGCACATGACAGCAACTCGTTTAACATTTCATTCCATCGGTCATTACAATAAGAAAACAACGGAGCTCAAGGCCGAATGCAAAAAGTAAAGAGAAACATGCAAAACGCAGCGTGCACAACAGCAGCAGGCGAGGGAGCAGGCTCGCAAGAAGGTGTCCGTCTCCGCGGTCAGCCAGTCTGGCCAACTTGCCTATCTACGTGAGCCGGTCTGGTGTGCCGGCCATTTGCGGATCGGACTAACCCTCTCGCTCGCTCCAACTCAACTCGCATCTGCTGCCCTCCGCAGTCGGGCTATATCGCGTTATTTTGTGTAGTTGTCATCGATTGGCAAAAGCAGCGGCGACATTAGTGCGCTTCTGTCACATCGGGCCTTGCGCCTGCAAGCGGTGTTCTAAGGCTGCCCACTTGAGCTGGCGCTGTTCCGTTGTCTGCTGCGCCCTGAAATACAAGACACACAGGCGTCAGAATGTACACGTGACGCGGCTTTGGGAATTTGTTAAACCGTGCAAGAGCGGGGCTCACGAGTACTACATGTATGCATGCTCACCTTCCTTCGCGCTCTTCGAATTGCGCAGAGCACTGGTCGAAGAGTTGCGAGTCCATTTCCATGAAGAGCTTGAGCACATTGTAAGTCAATGTCTGCACCGTGCTGTGCCAGTGGTTCTCGCAGTTACGGTACAGCGCCCCGAAAATCAGCGGCAGAATCTCGGCTCGCCGCGCGCTCACGAGCCGCACCAATGCCTCATTATTCCATAAATATAAGGCGCGCTGGGAGACCTGGAAGTGGCTGCTGCATACAGCTTGCGATATCCGCAGAAATAGCGGCCGCATCACCGCTGCGAATTGCTCCATCTGGATCATCTCGATGATCTCCTCGAGCTCGTTTAGGAACAAAATCTGTGACACAGCAATACAACACAAGAATGAGTCAACATTGCTGACAAGTAGCCATCTAACAACAGACGAGACCTCTTTGGCACTAGCAGTCACCGGCCAGTACTTGAGCAGCCCCATAATAATCGGCTCGGCGGTCTGCGGATCCTTTTCAACAAACTGCGTGGTGCAGTACGCCAGTTGTTGATGGAACATGGCTAGGTTTCCTGCCTGTTCATCGGAGACGCGCAAAAGCAGACATCGCAGCGGGTTAATTTCTTTCTCTGCACGTCACAAAAGCCGTAAATGCAAGCGTCGCACCGTGTGAAGCGGAATCAGCGCGCGCTCTAGGAAATTCTGGTGCTCCGGCTTCAGCGGTAGAGCAAAACCATTGATGATACTGTATTTACCCAAGCAAGCAAGAACCAAAACGTTAGGAAATGCCCATCACGACAATACTGCAGCAATCACAACTATCTGCGTCGCAAACACACCTTCCTAGGATTTCCAGCAGCTCACCCACACCCTGCAACGATTCCGTCTCGTACACGAACGTATAGAACATATCGTTGATCGAGCGGCGGATGAACGATCGCAGCGCCATTGACTTGCCGTAGATGCGATGCAGAATCGTCTGTAGCCGCAAAACACACCAATGAGCAAACACGATTGACCACCCAACTCAAAATCAATTCGTCACGTCACCTTTAGGTAGTCTCTCTCCCTGGGGTCTTCGGAATCAAACAATTCAGCAGCTTGATCATAAATTTCTTGCTAAAGTACTCCTTGGCTGTCCTCGAGTCCACTTCCTTCGACAACACGAAACGTAGCAAGATCTCGTAGACCAACTGCATATGCGGCCAGGACGGCTCTAGCATTGGTTCGTCATCTTCAGGTACTGCTCCATTAACTCTCCATCAGCACAATAATAAAGGGGGGCAAAGGGGGAGACACGCACGACCAACCTTCCACGTTGCCATTCGCGTTGATTGTCGAGGGGTTGGAACTGCGCCCCAAATGGCGAAAGATGTTGGCGCCCACACACTCGAGCAGATCGGCCACCACCGACGGGTCCCAAGCCACTTTCCCTGCCGAAATGTACTCGACGATCTGCAACAGTGCATTGCGCTTGGCCTCCTTCTCACGCACTTGTTTGCGCATGTCCGAGAAGTCGTACAGCGCGCAGCAGAGCTTGAGCTTCTGGCGGAATAGCCGCATGCGTTCGCTCGGGGGCACGTCCTCCAGCGCTGGTAGCTCGCCCAGCTTCATCGCCCCGTTGGCTGCCATGGACGTCAGGAGGCAGGATCGGCTCGCGCGCGTTCTCCTCGCACACCGGCTTTAGATTGGGACCAATTAGTCCGCAAAAAGGTAACTTAGTCCCATTTTTGCGATGTGGTTCCCAATCTATTTCGAAACAGATATTTGATGATTATTGAATTTTGGAAGAGGTCAAACATAATTCCCAAATCTGAAAATACCAGGTTTCTCATCTACTGCCTCACGAACAGTGCCTTTACACAGAACTCCACCAATGGCTTTAGTTCGAGATTGACTGTCCAAAGTGTTAAGTAAATACGTTGTAGGACATACCCCAGCCTAATAAGACGGTACCTGGATTGTTTACTAGCTACATTACAACAGCTCGAAAATAACTAGCATCTCACGTGTACATCAATACCTAATATTCGTTGAAAAACAACAAATGATAAAGTAGCCGAGACTGCAGATATCTCGCAATGCCGTGTGGTCTGCCTCAGTCTGCCACTCAGAGTAGCTTCTACCATCTTTGATCGGTTCTTTGGAAAACTAGATTAAATAATTTGTTCGACATAAAACAAGTTCAGGTTTAGAAACAAGTTCACAAATCGGAGTTTTGTATGGGACCAAATCGAACGCTTCTAGGATGGGAAGTCAAGCAGTGTTGAAGGCGTCGAACCACAAGTTTCACGTCCAACGACAGTACTATCCAACGGAGGTGAAGAGGTAAAAGAAACAACCTCCTTGCTCAGTTTCTCCGTTGGAGGCTCCACGGTGGTGAAAGAGTCCACCACTTGGTGAGCAATCGCCATGTTGTAGTTGTGATAGCTGAAGTACAAATACTGGTATTATGTATGGTACGTGTCGTATCGGAGACCGTCGTCTTGATACATGTAGCTATCGTCTCCACGAAGGAGGAGCCGACTGAAGCTCGCACACCATGCAACGTTTCGCGTTTGCGCAGCGATTGATTATCAGTAATTGACTGGAGGTCCAAGGTGGTGAGGGGCAAAGATGCACCTGCACGCTTCGGAACCTACATCTTGTTTTAGATACATGAATCCATTGGGGTACTTGAGGACCTCAAGTTGAGGTACGCTGCAGTCACCTGCAGGTATTGTAGACCCAGCAATGCGATGACCAATTGTTGGCTGACGGTGCTATACAGTACGTGTACACAGTGCAGGATCAACAGGTGTCGTGGCTAGACATGTGCTTGCACTCCGTATGCTGGTCAAGATTTTAGGTTTCGCTAGGAAGCGTGGTGGTGCCAGAGGTACGTCACACAGGCAACTGCGAACTCGACCGCATGGCAGGCAGTAATTATTAGGACAGTGCTCTGCTTGGAGAAGCAAATACCATGCTGGAAGGTGCCAATGCCCGTGATCAACACGATGACAATGGCGTGCCTGTCTGGACGATCAACTGGACAGTATTCCTACCATGCTGCCGTTAAGCCATTGATAAAGAAGTGCTGCATGAACTCACATGTAAATACATCGTCTTAGTTCAAAGCGCTCCTCCCAAATCCTAAATTGTGGAATGTCCACATCAGCGATGCCAACTATATTTCAACACATTTGACAATATTTCTTTATCACGATACAAATATAAACAACGCAATGAGTATGAAACTACCAAACATACTAAAATTTCACATGCTTTTCATAATCACTTTCCACAGGGTTAGGAAATCGACTTGAACCGTAAAAGCTGATATTGGCCCATCTCTGTCAACTGACCGTATCATCAACAGGCTCACTAAAGAATTAACCGCGTTGTTGCCACATTCACTCTTGCCATGGAGCACGTACGCATGTTGTCTCCAGCGCCGGACGACGACGAGGACTACGCGGAGCTGGCGCTGGAGCCCGCAGCCGTGGACCGCCTCATGGGTGGCCAGTGCCTCGTGGAGCAGCTCTCGACGGTGCAACAGCCTCGCAAGCGCCGGCGCGCGTCCACCATCGACCAAGACGTGCTGGACCCGGCGCAGGAGCCGCTCTGCTGTCTCAGCGACGTGGAGGACACCAATGATGACGCAGACGACGGTGCAGATGCGCTCATCGCCGCGTTCGGAGACAGCGACCAGAATCAGAATCAGACACAGGACCAGACTGCGCTGAGGAAGACGCTGCCGCACACGTCGTCGGCTTCGGCCATACGCGTGTGTCGCTGCGGCAAAGTGAGTCGCGGGTCGCTGCTAGAGGACGTGAGACACGAGACGTTTGACCCGCATAGTGCATCGAGGGAGTATCTGGACCTGCACATCCGCTATGCCGTGGTGGTGCGTGTCGTACGAGTGGAGACGGTGGATGGACACGCCATGTTTGTGCTTAAAGTGTCGGATGCAGAGACGCAGAAGCGCTGGGAGATCAAGAAGACACTTAAAGAGATGATGCAGTTCTACTCGCAGATTCAGAGTATCAGTTTGGTTGATGCACCTGTCAAGAGGCCGTTGTGGGGAACTTTTCGAGGTTTGAGAAGGTTTCGATTGCCCAAGAAGTTTTTGCACTTTCGAGGATCATTGAACACACAGAGACGTGTGGTATTCGACTCGTTTTTGAGACAGACGGCGGCGCTCGTGGCACCCGCACCGTTGGGACCACGACGGAGGAAGGCGGTGCTGCTACTGCAGGAGTTCGTGGGCGTGCACCGCCATTGTGACGTGTTTGATCGTGGTGGATGTACGTGTTTTTTTCTGAAGAACCAGGTAAATGCGTCGCAGCTGGTGGCCGAAATCTTTGCGGCACCGTGCCATCAGATTTCTCGTGTCTGTGAGACGTTTGTGTCTGCGCTCACTAACACGAGCCGTGACGATAAACACGTACTTATGCCGGAGCGAAAGGCACGAACGCTTCTGAACACGGTGTCGAGAAAGATGGGAGAGATCAAGGACAAGATGTTACAGGACGAGGTGTTACTGAGTCAGCTTGCAGTGGCGAGTTCGGAGCGCTCAGAGCCGGACTATGATGAGTTTCTGGACGAGGTAAAGCATGCTGTATGTGGTTTTGCGCAGAGGCATGTGATGGTGCCTCTGGAGGACCATATCCATGAGGCACTGAACACGTTAACGGACTGGGAAGACGAGAGTGCACTGAAAGACAAAATTAAGGTGCTTCAGACCAAGCCCCAGTCCTTTTTCGGAGTGCCTCCACATGTCGTTGCTGGTTCTGGCAGCGATTGGGAGGATGCTCGTCGCGAATTGCGTCGAGTGAACGAGTACGCACTACCTCTGGACAAGCTCAAGTGCTTGGCACGTGCTGCTGGAGCCATTTTCCAAACATGTGGATCGTCCAGTTCATCATCATCTGGTGGGACAGTGAGCAGCCTCACTTCGGTTGAGGAGCTGGACTTGGTGCTGCGGCCTTCAATGACCACGGATGAGTTCATCTCGGTGCACTTGTTCGTGCTGGTTATGAGCAATATGTCGCAACTCCTGATCACCCGTGAGTTTTTACGGGTAATGTGCGATCCCCAAGACACCACTGGTGAACTCGGCTACTACCTTACAACGTTCGAGGTGGCAGTGGACCTGCTGATCAATCACTCTGACCCCCAACAACCAATGCTGCCGTGAAGTCCGAGTCCAAGCAGGTGGTATTATGTGTCTGAAGCGTTCGCACGTTGCTTCTAACAGTTGAGCTGTAGAAGAAGAATTCATGGAATGTGTATGAGTAATTGAGTACTTCAAGTATATTAGAAGGAATACAGTCGAGCATCTTGATGGCCTCGCTGCTTTGTATTTGCTTGAATCCATGAGCCCCGCTTGCTACAAGCTATGCGGTCCCATCCGCTGCCCTGAAGGTGTTCGCGAACGCTTGTTGCATTGAGGACCTTGCATCCGCACTGTTCCCCATAGACCCAGCACAATCCTCCCAGTCGGCCGCAACCCGATCGCTTGCAGATGAATCCTCCATTGTGCTCGAATCAGTATCCTTATCGATCTCCACTGGAGAATTGCATCCTGATCGCTTCCACGAAGGGGTTTTGGTTGTTGTCATCCTAGTCTTCCAACACGAATTTCTTCGCGTCGTCAGCTTTTATCGCTGAAAATAAATGCACTATGTGCTAATTCATCTCGGTAAACGCGGTAATTCTCGCTTCGATCTCCATCTCGCAGTACCCGCAGTCTCGCGTTTTACATATTCTGTGGTGTACATGCACTCCACATCATTGGAGTCGTCCCTGTCTGCAAACCAATGCAATGCGCGTTGAACCCCACAATTCTGTGTCTTTGTTTCTCCATTTTTTTTTCGTACTACATGTAGAACCATAAGTCTGAAGGAAGAAACCAACTGAGGTCTTATTCTCATTTCCTGAAGTTTATTCATTGCCTTCTTAAAAAAACTTCTTGTTCACTTGAATATCCGTCGCGTGGTACTTGCCTTTCAAGTCGTTGGATTTCGTTCTGCTGCTCTTGTAGTTTTGATGCAACTTCATGAATAGAGCCGAGTTGAACCAGGAAGTCTGCGGTGGTCTATTCTATAATAGCTGGTCTCATGTTAAATCGGCCACCGTGACGTCCAATTAGCGTTCTTTTGGTTTGCAGCAGCGTGGTGAAAATTCGCGCTTCGAATCTTATACTACCACTAAAACAATAGTTCGATAAGGACAAGGAAGATGCCATTACAAGGAACAATTTACAATGCTTGATGCCGTTCGTCCGTTGCATGAGGCGAAAGTTCTGCGAATGGCTGTATTGGAGTTGCCTAGTGTTGTAGTCTTGTTGCAGCAACAAGCTCCACATGATGGGGACGTTGACGAAAGCAAATTGTTCAGAATATCTTCACTATCACTAGTTAGCGAAGATCAGCCTTTGTATCCGAGCACCAGTCTCAACTGTGCTTTCAGCAGTAATGATGAAATTGGAATTTCCTTAGAAATCGGGTTATGTGTGACCCACCTCATGCACAAGCATATTTTCCCTGCAAAGCTGCTACTAAATTTAAGCGTTGGAAGTGTGCAAAGGCCAAAATTGAAGCATATTGAGTGTGTTGAGAGGAATGCTGCGTATATTGTAGAATATCTAGGTAATTTTTGTTAAAGCGAGCGATCAAATGATGCTAAATGGAAAAGCTAAACTTTTGACGGACATTGTTTTCTCGATTAACTGAAACACTTTGCCCCATCCTGGATTGCCCGAAAGAATAGCCACGGTCATCCAAACCTATGGGTTTGTCGGTTCGGACGGGCAACCAGAGTCTAGAATTTGCGACCTCTGCTCGCCATTGAGGATGGAGTTAATCCAAGGAAGTGCAGTTGTCAATCGCGAGAAAATGTTAGGGTAATCCGAGCCACAGCCGTAACCCTCAGTGTTCGAGCCTATCAAGACATCGTCTGCGTCCCCCTCCTTGTTTTCCTGGATCAACGGACCGCCCCAGTCACCAAAGGAAGTACCCTTGTTTAGATCCCCACCAGCGCATAGCTGTGAAGGATAAAACGTTTCGGTGAACACGTCGATGCAGTTCTTGGTGTCCCACGCTTCCAACGTCACGCTTCTAAGTTCGAGAGAATAATCTTCGTCCTGGCAGGTGGGGACGCCCCAACCTAGCGTTGTTACCAACGTTCCTTCTTGGATATCCGAGTCGTGGCTAGCAAGTTTCACAGGGGCAAACTTGCTAGGGTTCTCTAATGTCACAATAGCGAAATCCCAAGCCCAAGGATCATTCGGGTTGTAACTCGGGTGGATATCAACGGTCTTGACTTTGATCACCTCCCCATTATCCGTGCCGTTGACTTTGTGAGCGCCAACCGATACGTAGTTGATGCCTTCCTTATTACATAGTGGAGACGTGAGCACATGGGTGGGGGAGATCAGGGCTCCAGCACAAAATGACGAATCACTAGACGAGTTGCGTAGGCCAACGACGTAGGTCTTCTTGCCGCTCGGAACGACTCCACCACTGAGAATTGCAGATGAAACTCCGAAGAGGAGAGGCAATGTGACTGCCGTAGAGACGAACTTCATGGTGCTTACAGTGGATGAGTGACGATGAAAGGAGGAGTTGTGTCTTGGAGGAGGTAAAATCCAAAGTGTAAATGTCGGTCCTGGGACGCACAGTAAATGCTGATAAGCTTTTCAATACTGCCTCTCCGCGCGACGTCAAACATCCATAAGGTGCTTTGCTGTCCATCTGGCCCCAGTTTGGGGCTGGTAGCGCAAAGCGTGAAGACATTTAGCGATGTGTAATGAAGCGCTCGGCTCATGACGATAGTTGTGGATTTATCGTGAAAATACTAAAGTACGTCCCCGTTTGTTAGTAATTTGTTGTCAAATATTTTTCTTGAAACTCAATCTTGGTAATACTACCTAGGTACCTGTAGTACAGTAGAGAAACGCCATGCTCAATTGTGCACGTTTCAAACGATGTGACCAATCAATATTTCTGATGTGTGACTAATCTTGTTGTTGTTTTGTAAAACATACATAATCTCAAACCGCTGGCGCTTGTCATCAAGATGAAGCTGTGCGACAGCAGAGTTGTGCACAACTGATACCTGTTCTTGAACCTTCCCTTCTCCCGTGCGGTTTCTTTTAGCAGTATTAACCCGCTTCGCAACCTTGTGGTTACGCTCCACGTAATGCATGCGGCGCCTGCAGTGCTGTAGATTCGGGTGCTGAATACACTTTCACCAGAAGACTAGAATGGGAAACCGAGTCCGTGCCTGAGACCATACTATTCAAGATTGGCAGTTCACAATTTCGTGCCATTCTCGATATATCACTTCCTCTTGTACACAGTAGTTCAGGAATTCCTTTACCGCTTTCAAGTGAACAGTACGCGACTGCGAATCCGATGTACAGAACAGGTCTATTTCAGCTCTGTATTGGCTACAAATGTCTGTCCTCAGCATCCGGACCGTTTCTAGATACAACCCCCATTCGAAAAGGTCGGTAAAATGGGTCACATTAAAATGCAAGAGCATGTACTGGGCTTTGGATGCGACTCCAACGGTAGAGTACTTGTACAAGAAGCCATTGTTGTTCTTCCCCTTCAAACATCTTGAATGTGTGTAGATATACGAAGTCAAAACATGCGTGTGTAGTTGGCATGACTGCACTGAGACTCCAATACACTTGCAGATGGGGTCAAAAATGCTGCTGCATTACTCAATGCCTCTCCAGAAAGCAGAACTTAATACAATGTCACTAAACCCTGCAGGTAATTCATACGTGGGGTCAATTTCACGTTCAGTTCGCTCGTTCATGACAGCACTTCTATTGATAATCCAGTCACGGCGCGCTTTGACTAAACGCCCAAACGTCAAGTTTACGCTGCTCCATCGAAAAGCGGAATACAGCACCATTGCGTACGAGTTCCCGTGAAACTCAGTATATAGGGTAGCGTAAACCTTGTTGAGCAGTCCTTGGTTCTTTACAGTTCTGCTCACAAACACTCCACTACGCATGAGTATTTTGGGTCCACCCAGTCAAGTTTTACAACATCAAAGCAGAGGTTGTTCAGCTTATGCCGTAGACGAAAACAACAACATCCTGTGTTACTAATTGTCCCGTACTGCCCGCATCAAGTTGCAGCTGTCAGATATGAAGCTAACACTACCTTCTTGTGTACAAACGCATGGCCTTTCAATTGAACACTAAAATCTTCACGAAAACCTCCCAAAACAACCAAGTATTGGACCAAAAATATATACAACGTTTTTTAGGTCTAATTCGTAAAAATCGATAAAGATCAGTCGAAAGTGATTGATCTTATTGTTGTTTTATGGTACAGTACATGTACATTTCACAGATGATAGCGGATAGTAATCACCTGGCCTGTTGAGTCACTTGAATTCATTGATTTGTTTACGGGTTCATGTGATTACTATGCGCTATCACTTGTTTGGACATAAGAAAGAAGTACATTTTCGGTTATTGAATCTTTTTGTCAAAGTTCACTAATTTTATCACGTAAAATTCGTAAAATTGGATCAATTAGTTTTGTCTGATTGCAGTTAATGCACATCCTTGCCATTTGATTCACATCGACTCGTCGTTTTGTTGACGACTCCAGGTGATTACTGTGCGCCATCACCTGTTTGGACAGTCCATTTTCGCGTACCACCGGATGCTAGTCGATATGGACATGTCCACAAAACAACAACAAGATTAGTCACACATCAGAAATATTGATTGGTCACATCGTTTGTAACGTGCACAATTGAGCATGGCGTTTCTCTATTACCAAGGTTGAATTTCAAGAAAATATTTGACAACAAATTACTAACAAACGGGGACGTACTTTAGTATTTTCACGATAAATCCACAACTATCGTCATGAGCCGAGCGCTTCATTACACATCGCTAAATGTCTTCACGCTTTGCGCTACCAACCCCAAACTGGGGCCAGATGGACAGCAAAGCACCTTATGGATGTTTGACGTCACACGGAGAGGCAGTGGTATTAAAAAGCTTATCAGCATTTTCTGTGCGTCCCAGGACCGACATTTACACTTTGGATTTTACCTCCTCCAAGACACAACTCCTTCTTTCATCGTCACTCACCAATTGTACGCACCATGAAGATCGCGTCTACAGCTGTCGCTGTTTATCTTCTCTTCGGAGTGGTGTCTGCAATCCTCGGAGGAGAAGTCGTTCCGAGCGGCACGAAGACCTACTTGGCTGGCTTGCGCAAATTTCCAAACTCTACAACATACTGCGCTGGAGCCCTGATCTCCCCGACGCATGTACTCACGTCTGCGATTTGCAATCAGGGAACTATCAACTATGTGACGGTGGGCGCTCACAAAGTCAACGGTACGGATAGCGGAGAAGTGATCAAAGTCAAGTCGATTGACATCCACCCGAATTACAACCCCAAGGCTGCCGTTGTAACGTGGGCGTGGGACTACGCTATTGTGACGCTGGAGAAACCAAGCAAGTTTTCCCCAGTAAAGCTTGCTAGAAACAAATCGGAGATTCAAAAAGGAATGTCGCTAACAGTGATGGGTTGGGGTGTTGTCAACTGCAAGGATACACATTACCCTATCGAGCCTCGACGTGTGGAACTGGAAGCATGGAGTAACAGAAACTGCAGCGAAACATATGGACTATTCTCTCGCTCACAGATGTGTGCTGGTGGTATCGTGAACCAAGGTACTTCCCCCGGCGACCTAGGGGCCCCATATATCAAGGAAAACAGTGAGGGAGATGCAGACGATGTCTTGGTTGGCACGAACATTGGGACTTCCGAATGTGGATCAGATTTGCCTATGGTGTTATCGCGCGTGACGATTGGACTCCCTTGGATTAACTCAATCGTCAGTGGGCAGTAGGTTTGTCAACGTTTACCGTCGACGTGCACTATTTCCTTCATAATTTCTTGAATGTCCTGATAGTTCACAACGCTTGCAATACTACTTTCAACAAACCGTAATCACGTTTTCAATTTTGTCAAATTCTACGGTACTGTATAGTAATCTGCCTAAAAGCCAAACGTCTGATGCATATAAAGGCTCTAATGCGCATAAAGTGATGTTGAGTGTTAATTGGGCAAAGAAATCTTTACTGAGATAAACGAATTATGCATGAACAATAATGCAGTGTAGTGCCAACAATGCCGTATGGCCGAAGCGTTTACATTCGACCATGCATTCTTGCATAGGTCTACTTTGCAGGGGTTATCCGCATACATTCTATCGTGTTGTTTTTCTGGTCAGTACCTCTAGGCATCACAGGCCATCACCTTTTCGTCACATCGAATCTACATCAATATGTTTGTAGACCCGTTCGGTATTCACGCAGATTACTGTACATATTTGTAGCGTACAAGTAAGTGTACACTACATGTATACACATCTATTTGCATTTTTGTCAAGTCTTGTATGATTTTTTGTACCCTTTGTAATGGGGGTATACGTCTATTGAATTCATGCAATCAACGTCAAAATAATAATTTTCATCCGGGAACGATCGTCTGGCCGCAGTACCTTTATCATTATCTTGGGATCGGCCCATATGATAATACGCCGCTGCTTATCCGTAAACGGTACATATATATGAATATGAATATGTAGCCTGTCACTGGCATCACTATTATCACAATTCTGCGTCAGAGCGACTAATAGCACGGACACTTGGATGACTACGTGCGCGCAATAATTCCAACGTCGTACCCATTGACTCAATTGACATGGATGTGATACTGTACTGGCTAGATTAGATTGCATCTAGAGTGTATAGTATCACACCCACGGCAATTGAGTATCTAGCAGATACTATCTAATCTAGACTATACAGTATCGCATCCACGATCATTCACGTTCTTGAGATACAACATGTGGTACGATTGAATTCATCTGTGGATATAATAATGGGCGGAGAATTGAGCCTGTATGTACTATACAGGTATTACATGGTCTCTCACTTCTCGATTCTCTGTCGAACACTAAGAACTCGGATTTTGACGGCACCTGTCGACACTGGAGATGCAACTTCACTACTTCGTTCTACTGGCTGCAGCTATCGCCTTTTATGGTGTTGATGCCTTAGCGTCTACAAACTCGAAACCGACGCAAGCCATTTCGCTCGCTGTTGAAGAGGAAGATGTGCTTGTCAAGAGACTTTTGCGGTCTCATGACGAAGAAGAACGCGGGACCTTTACGATGTGGTTCAAGGGATTGTTCAAATCTGACGGTTACACGAAGCTCTCAAAGAAGCTCTCGTCAGGAGAAAAAGAGAAGCTCGCGAAGCAACTCTCGTTGAAGTCGAAGTCTAACGTCATATCGACATTTGACGATTTACCCCCACAGTTTCAGAAAATCAAGGGACAAACCGCTGACGAAGCTTTCAGCGGTTTAGGGCTTAAAAATGTGGACGACTTCTTCTCCAACAAACAAGTCTCAAAAATCTCGGTGGAAAATGCGGAAAATATCTTCAAAAGCAAACAATTCGCCGAGTGGAATGGCTACATCGCCCACTTGAACAGATACAATGATAAAGTGTCTGTGGCCAAGTTCATGAGAGGCGAGCTTGGTGATAACAAAGCTGCCCGGCTTTTCGCCTCAGCTATCTCGAGCTCCGATGAAAACGTGAAAAAAATGGGAATAAAATTTGAGAAGGATTTACTGAAGCAGTGGACCAAGACCAATATGAAAACCCCGAAAGAAGTCGCCGCAATCTCCAAATCTCTTGTGGAGAAATACACACAGGTATACAACAGGGTAATTGCAAAGCGAAAAGCCGACATTAAGTGGTTTCTTCAAGGAAGGGTGGCTGAGAATGCAGCGAACGCAGCTACTCGTGTTTAAGCACCAAACTATACCATCGTTCATTCACCAGTGGTGCAAGGAAACCAACCTTCAATGGTCGCCAAAGCGTCGCCATGACTGTAACGATTAAACACAGTACGATCCAATAGCCAACACGATTGATAATCTCTTCGTTAGCTTCACCACTCATGCACTACTAATGACACTGTTCTATCCAACCCTTGCATAATCGACAACTCGACCCACCACCGAGAGCCTGTGCACCGGACCAAGGTTCCACTGGACACTACTGTTCTATCTCCTCTGACTAGTGCCTACTTGAGGAAGCGTGCTATTAAGAGTATACAAACTCTAAGTGAACGGCAGTTCACTAGCATTTGTCCTGTAATACAAATTACTAATTAAATATAGTTTGTTCTAGATATGAATCTAAAAGTAGGTCAAATACATGTACTGCCCTCAGCCACCAGACCTACGTGGCAGTGGTGTAGTCCACACCACCCACGACTGAGTATCCACAAAACGAATACTCTCAGAAGTATATCTACTTGTGGAGGTGGTACCCTTTCTGGGGTACCCCTCATGTAACTCCGTTACATCCTCCCCCACTTAGGTTGAAAACACCCTCAACCAATGAGGAGTTAGGAAGAGAGCGCCACTATCTTTCCTTCTCCAATCGATATCCATCGACGAGCCACCGTTGTGGCTTTGCGGCTTTCATTAAGCCTTTCAGCGCTTTCAAGACACTCGAGGTTTCCACGTCAATCTCCTAAGCACGCCACGAAAGGCTAGCTCCCACGGCGCTTCAGCGCCTTCTAAGTCTAAGACTGCTAAGACCAAGTCGAAAGACAAGGCCACTCCGTGCAAGGAAGACCGCAAGGCAGCTTCCAAGGCAGCCAGCAAGCCTACCGCTGCTGCCACACAAGGAGGGAGCCCGCGACGCAGTCGCTCGCGCTCCTTGTCGCCCGACGATAGGCCGAACCCTCGGCTCGCCTATCGGGACCATAGTACTGGGTCGGAATCCCCGGATTTCAACATCCCTATGATCACGGGATCAGAGTCCGACGGGGACTCTCCTGGATCCGCTAAGGATCCATCTTCTTCTCAGGATGCTCCTTCACAGGACGCTCCTGCACAGGACGCTCCTCCACAGGACACACCTGTTGATGATGCTGAGTCATCAGAGGCAAAGGCAGCTTCGACGAGCTCGCCTGCCAAGAGCCTTACCTTAGCCGAAGGTAAGGCTCGAGCCCAAGCTGCGAAAGCAGCTTCTCCAAAACGGGCTGGTGAGGGTGCTGCTGCTGCTAAGAGGCGCGCAGCCCCTGGCTCTCCTACGTCAGAGCCTTCAATCGCTAAGGGATCCCGATCCCTGTTCGACTCCTCAGACGAGGGCGAAGAGGAGGGGTCTGTCTCTGAGCCCCAAGAGATCTCCAATGATCTCGATGCGCAGCAGGAGCGCTATCAAGCTTCTCAGCTGCAAGGCGCTCCTGTGCCTCCCGCACCGGTGTATAACCATGGATACTACCCACCGGATGCGGGGTCTGGGTCTCCCATGTTCTTGGGGCACCTCAAGACCCCTCGTGGTCTTAACCACGTGCGCACTTCGTGGGGCGCCTATGAGCCTGCCTTGGTTCAAGACGAACCACTCTTTGTCAACAACATTGAGGCCGCTAGGTGTGTACTACTTGCACCACACCGGATTCCATTGAAGGAATTTACTAGTCTCCGGAACAAACCGGAAGACCGTGGTGGACTCTTCCCCGTGTGGGGGTACCCTTGGGTACAGCCCGAGAACACCACAACCCAGACCCAGGCAGAAGACCTGTTCTGGAGATGGGTTTCTCTGAATAACTTTACTGTTGAGGTGTTGAAAGAACCCCGGGAAGATCGTCTGCTATCTATGTCTTGGACCAGCGATCTTCGCATTGAGTTTGCCCACTTAATCGCTAAGCAGCAACTCCACTCCGTCATGGAGGGACTTAGACAGCAGTCTAAGTCCAGCGCTCAAGACGAGCGCGGGTACGGTTCCGTCAATCCAGGAACCATACACCGTAAGGCAGCTAAGAAGCCACGAACTACTTACGCCCCGGTTGCTGCTTCTGATCCCAGATCTCAACAGCCTTCGGGCAGTCAACCCGGAGCCGGTTTTCCGTCTCCCACGAGTTCTGTGACGAGGGATAACCTCGCCACTTCACAGTACCCGCGCTCATCATGAGAGTTGGCCTTAGACTGCCGACGAAGTCTCTTCATTACGAAATGGCTTTGCCGCTTCGCAATCAAGTGGGCAAACTTAATACGAAGATCGCACTGGTCCAAGACATAGGAGAGCAGACGATCTTCTCAAAATTCTTTCAACTCTTGAATGCGAAGTTCTTTTTTAATGAGACCCATCTCCAGAACAGGTCTTCTGCCTGGGTCTGTGTTGTGGTGTTCTTGGACTGTACCCAAGGGTACCCCCACACGGGGAAGAGCCCACCACGGTCTTCCGGCTTCTTGCGGAGACATGTGAATTCCTTAAGAGGAATTTGGTGTACGTCTAGAAGACAACCCACCCGCGTGCACCTCCCTGGTTACGAAGACAAACGAACCTATAGGAATTGACACAAAGACACACGCCAGCTCGGGTGGAGCAATTTGACCGAGGTTGTTCAGGTTGGAACACCTCAAACGGAGTTCCCATTTGGAGCGCGCAACTATACACATGACTGACTCAGACATTCACCCACCTCATCACAAAGAATAGTGGCCCTACGCTCACCCCAAGTGTGGACTGACTGCATAGTCACTAATATATCTTGTTTGAGCGACACTAGTTTCTGAGCATGTCCTAGACCGAATCTTATCATTTGATTGCTCCATGGGCTCAGCACACGCGTTCCCTGACACTCCTCTTACCATGCTCCCCGCGGCCTTACCCAACGTGGTCTTCGCGACTCTGCACCGCGGATCTAGCCTTCTTTTCTCACCCGAATCTCAGCAGCTGTGCGATTTTCCTTCTTTCGTGATTCCTGGATCCCGTTGGAACTCTCAGTAACAATGGCGATGGTCGTGAACGTCCTTTCGACCAAATCGTGCCGCCAGTGTGCTCCGGTGCCCTCCTTTCCACTGCTGCAAAGCAACAGGTACGAAGTCGAATGAGCGTGAGCCAGAGCTTACGATGTCGCGAATTCTGTTAGACGATGAAGAGCCGGATAAAATCAAAAGTCATATATCTTCAATATCCTGTAAAATCAGCTACCCAAAGTTCAAAGTAGCAGGGAACCTGTTGAAGTAAGCTCCATAGTAGCTGATGACCAGTAAGTAGAAACCATCTATAAGCTGTTATACTATCTATAACTATAGAATAATGGGGGCTAGTCTATTTTCTAGATTACAACCGTTCTAATAGCACATGCACGCAAGCTATCTAGTTCTAATAGCATCACTTCAAACTTTTGGCATCATCGTTTCAATCTGCTTTCTACGTTCGGTTTATCCCTCCAACACTAGAGAAAGATATTGTAGAATATCATCACTTATCGGACCGTACTTAAATGCGACCATGACAAAACTCTAGTAGAAAATTGAGCAAATCATCCGACCGCATTCCACGTTTAGCCCATTCAAGTATATGCGATTGGCAGGTCCTATGATTTGCAGAACCTGGGGTGGATGTACTTTCCATGCCTGAGGTTTGCAGGCCGTATGGGAAGCACAAGGATGCAAACACAGGACCCAGTGTTTCCCTTCCGGCAAGCGCTTGCGAGCCGTAGCGGTCTTAGGGCTGTGTCATCTGCTACCTGAAGGGTATTTGGGGTGAGGCAAGGCGACAGTTAAAGGTAGGGCCTTTGTCATATATATTATGTTCCACCCTCTCTGAGTAGATAACTACGGATTCTACTATAGTGATAGTATTTACTAGTACAGACCAACATTCCTGCCAATACGTTGTGCACACGCCAGGATGTAAGGGGGTTACATGAGGGGTACCCTTGAAAAGGTACCACCTCTAGAAGTAGATATACTTCTGTGAGTGTTCGTTTTGTGGATACTAGTCGTGGGTGGTGTGGGACACGCCACTGTCACGTAGGTCGGGTGGATGAGGGCCAACCAATAGTATTTGACCTACTTTTATATAGTAAATTATAGTTAATTCGGAATTTGTTAATTAACCAATTAAGTCCCCTCAGACCAGGGACTAGTGAACCGCCGTTCACTTAGAGTTTGCATACTCTTAATAGCACGCTTCCTCAAACAAGGGGCTCGTGTGACCCCGTCACACGTGGTAGCACTTGTAGTCAATCCACGCCTACGCGGGTAGATTGGCTACCTGAATCGTCTGTGGCTCCTACAAGGTAAGCTAATATGGATAGAGGGGAGTTCCCTCATCTGACCGATGCTCAGTTTGAGTCGGTCCAGAAGATGATGGGCATCTTTGGAGGAGATGCCCTCCGAAGCTTGGCGGCTGCTACTCCAGCCGAGCAGGTCGAACGCATTGTGGCGTTCTACACGTATGAGCGAGTGCTAATCGCTCGCGTGCAGGCACTGCAGGGCTCGTGGCCGAGATGAAGCCAGCCCACCTAAGCCGTTGAGACTTAAGGTTAATCCCTATGAGGGGAATGAGGGAGACAACCTCCACTTCGGGGTCAGAGAGGTAGAGCTCGCCATGGATGCGGCTCTCATCTTGACCGAGCGACCGCGTGTCGCTTACGCCCTATCCACCTTCGGAGGTCGGGCGAAGACCTGGGCGTACACGCGCGAAGCGACAACGCCGGGTTGCTTCACAACCTGGGCTCAGCTGTGTCAACAGCTTAGAGCCGCATTCCTTCCGGCGAACTACGAGTATCACCAGCGCTCGCGCTTCCTTGTCTGTAAACAAGGGAAGCGTGAGCTGCATGAGTACATCCAGGAGATGCGAGTACTCGCTGCATCTCTGGTGGGGAATTCCCTACCTGAACACATCAAAGTGACGGTGTTCATGGATGGTCTGAAGGTGGGCCCATCCCGCACACAGTTGTTGCCCTCCAAGAGGAGTACAGCCACCGACAGCTCGTACTCCTACGTCAGTGTGGCAAGGCCACCGTGCGTCGTCAGGCGCAGTGCAAGGAGCTCCAGCAGCTGGATCTAGCACAGGGCCGGTACCCATGGAACTGGGTACGGCCGTACAGCGCTCCATCTGTTGCTATGGATGTGGGAAGCTTGGGCACATGCAACGTGCCTGACCCGCGGGTGGGCAAAGAAAATTCCCTTCCAAACCTAAGGGCTCGAGAGGCCCGTGGCAGAAGCCACGACCCAAGAGCCAGGGAACTGGGGAAGATCTAAGTCCCCATAGTAGGAGTGCGGACGGCGCACGCCATGGAGGCTTAGACCTGAGATCCTGGGTGCTCTCGAAACGAGAAAGAGTAGTGGCGGACTGCTCGTGGTACACGCGAGTGTGCGGGGATATGGAGATCCCTTCATAATTCTGATTGATTGTGGGGCGTCGACGCACTTTGACCGACGCCAGACGGTCGCGTGGAATGGCGACAAATATGCCGATGCTTTGCGTGAAAGGGAGGGTAGGGGCCAGGTCTCGGTGAGACTGGCCGATGGTACGGTGGTTAACGTACCTGGGGTCCGCATGGACCTGGCTGTAAAGTTTGAGGATTTTGACAGCATGGAGTTGTTCCTTGTCCTAGACATGAACAAGTATACGGCTTGATCCTGGACATGACGTGGCTCGAAAAGCACGAGCCCTGGATCGATTGGCGCGGCAAAGCCATTGGGGCTAGCCGGTCCGCAGTCTCCGACAGATCTTTGGTGAGTAATGTTCCCACCTCTGTCCGGGAGTGGGGCGCCAGAGATGGTCGCCAAGGCGCTTATGCGCCCGAAGAAGTACTGGGAGTCACGGACTCCAACGAAGATGTTGCGATGAGCCTCGCAACCGGTCGCGAGACCAAGGCTCATTGCCAAGCGTGTGGGATTGTCACGACGGCTAGTCCCAACGCTGAGAGTCGTCGCGCCGTATGGGCTTCGACTGTGGCAGTGCCGGACGGCACTGACCAGGCGGGTAACATTGGTCCGCAAGCAGCAGAGGCTGCTGAGGAGAGCGCAGCATGCGTCTCCTGTGTGGGTAACATAGGTCCACAAGTAGGTAACATAGGTCCACAGGCGGGTAACGTAGTTCCGCAAGCGGGTAGCATAGTTCCGCTAACAGCTGAGGCTGTTGAGGAGGACGCTGAGTGCGCTTCCGGCGTGGGTAACATAGCTCCACACAAGGTCGGAGAGACCGAGAAGAAGAACGAGAGTGCGGCATGCGTCTCTAGCGTGGGTAACAGAGTTCCACGCGGGGTCAAGAAGACCAGTACGAGGGCGGAGGTGTCGTTGAGCACCTCCCGTGTGGATAACCAAGCACCACACTCGGAGTCTGAGACTCCACCGGCACGGCTGGTCGAAGAGCAATACCATGTCTTCGACGGCGAGTCCGGTGGACAGTGAAGCCAGACAATGTCTATCTGGAGGCGCCGCCTGAGGTGCCAGCGTTGCTGAAACTCGAGGAACTGTCCATGAGGACTTCCTGGCCGAGTTGAAGGCCGGAGAGATTGCGGAGATGGTGTTCCTAAAGCCGGAGATCTCTCCTGAAGATTTGACTCTTCCTCTGTAATGGACGAGGATGTCCTGGAGGGGTTCACAAAGCAGCGTGCAACGCGCTTGAGTTCTGAGATCCTCAAGAACCCGGAGGATCCAGTGTATCCTCTTGTGAAGGAGTTCTCGGATGTGGTGTCGAAACACTCACCATCCTAACTCCCGCAGGATCGAGGAGTACGGCAAGAGATTGATCTCGTGCCTGGCACAAAATACTGTGTCACGAGGCAGTGGCCTCTACCTCGCGAGTGGTGCGAGGTCATAGATGCCTTCTTCGCTGAGAAGGCGAAGCCGAGCATGGTGCGGGAATCTAAGTCCCCGCACTCGACGCCAACCTTCTGCGTTCGTAAACCGAACGGGAAGTGGCGTCTGGTTCACGCTTACAACAAGCTGAACAATGCGACGGTACCGGCACAGACGCCGATCCCTAGCAAGGACGTGTTGTTGAACAACATGTCGGGTTGTACGCTGTACAGCACCCTGGATCTGGTAGACGGAAACTACCAGATCCTGATGCGGGAGAGCGACATTCCTGTCACCGCAGTGAGTACCCCGAGTGGGATGATTTGGGAGTGGCTAGTGATGCCACAATGGCTATCAAATGCCCCAGCGACGTTCAATCGCTTGGTCACTCAATTGTTTAGACCATTGCGTACGTTCGCACAGACGTACTTCGACGATATATTCGTCCATAGCCGTGCCGAAGGCGGCCAAACGGCTATGGAGGTGCATTTGAAGCACCTCCGTCGAGTGTTTGAGGTCATGAGAGCTAACAAGCTCTATGCCAACATCGACAAGTGCGTCTTTGCAGCTGAGGAGATAAAATTCTTCAGCTGCTTTGTCAGCAGGATCGGCGTATGCGCCGATCCAGGGAAGGTCAAGGCCATAGCGGTTTGGCCGACCCCGAGGTCACAGAAGGACCTCCGGAAGTGGTTGGGCTTAGCCAACTATCTTCATAAGTACAGCGCAGGGTACGCTGAACTTGCTCGACCCTTGTCAGATCTCTTAAAGAAGGATGCCGACTGGGTCTGGGAGCAACAGCACCAGGATGCTTTCAACAGCATCAAGGAGAGCTTGCAGCATGTGTCAGTCCTGGCTCTGCCGGACGAGAACAAGCCTTTTAGCGTCGTCTGTGACGCTTCTGACTATGCAATAAGCTGTGCGCTGTTGCAAAAGGACAACGAAGGACACGAACGTGTCATCTCCTTCCAGCCCAGGCAGCTGAAAGCTGCTGAACGGAATTATCCAGTTCATGACAAGGAGCTACTTGCAATGAAGTATGCTCTTGTCAAGTTTAGAGTTCACCTATTGGTCCCAAGGCCGTTTATGATCTACAGTGATCACGCGTTCTTGCGGACCGCCACCAACTCGCCGCACTTGTTGTAGCGAATGGCGAGGTGGCTGTCATTCTTCGCGGAATACAACTTCTGCGTTGAATACAAGCCGGGCAAACTCTACGTGCTTGCCGATGCATTGTCGCACTATAAACTAGCTCATGTCAGTCGGGTCACGACTGATCTGTACGATCGGATACGCTTCGCGTATCAGGAGGACGAGAACTATACACATCTGGTGAGGTTCCTGTCCGAAGACAAGGACGCCAAAGTCGATAGGATCTCGCCTTGACAGCGGGCGCAGCTCCATCGTTATGAGCTGGCCGAAGGGTTACTCCACTACAGTGATCTGCTGAACTTGCTCACCTTGTGTACTAGTCGGTTGGGCTGGATCTTCCTCTCTTGGTGACTAATAAATTGCTCGATCTGTGTTGGTTGAACGTCTTGGCGTGACGTTGGGGCTGTAGAGTAGCGTGGGAGACTTCACACCACTCGCCAGTAGTAGATCCGGGGTTCAAGCGATTAGATCGAGCTTGGATCCGGCGGCCTAGGTCTGGATCCGGCCTTGTAGTAATTCCTTTAGTGTTGTTTTTCCCTTACTAGAGGGCCTTTAGTTGCTTGACGCTTCCAATAGCGTGATCTTGATACTGGATAAACCGAGGATCTCCCTGCTAAGCAATTAATACCGGGATCCTGGATCTGCACTTAGGGTAAGATTCTAGGAGGTTGGATCTAGCCAATATATTATCTAGATATTATCAACCACCCTAGATCTACACACCTAACTCGCTATTAATACCGTAGAGCCAATGTAGTTCCCGTTTCCAGGCGTGTAGCGGAGCACTTGTGTCGTACAATGCAAATTCGGTTCTGATTTAATGTTAAGGCCTATCCTATCCTGTATCCTATCCTTAACGACACATCGACAGATTACGCTATCCTGATCCTCTCCTTTCTTATCCCTCACCATCATAGCAGTCGACATCCTGGCGGATCACCTCGGATCTGAACCATAAACATTAGATCACAAGTCGTACCGTAGTGATCCGGACTACTGCTTTCACCAATATCGTAATCATACCCTACAATATCTAGATCACGCGTTTCCCGAACCAGATCACGCCTTAATAGGCTAGATCGCGCTGATCCAATTCCAGATCCACCAGATCGCCTTGATCTAGGGCTCCCATGCCTGATCCAGTCGTAATACTTCGTAGTAAGCGTAATCGTAATATATCCCAGATTACTCCATACTGTCAATCTTCAGATCATCATCCAGCTCTGCCATAGTATCTCTAGACCTCGGATCACTCGGATCCGCCTATGGATCTAGGTCCACAAGCCTTGATCCAAGTCCCCTAAATGAAACCTGATATGCGAACCTTTCCAGACTTTGTAGATATAGACCTTGATCTAAATCCATGCATCTAGATCTAGAACACTGTTTCCATAGCGTATATAGACACATCGCCACACCCATCTTACAATCACACCAGTCCCACATCATCCATATCCACATGTAATAATCCCAACCCTTCGGATCTGGGTACATGTGTAGATCGTATGCCAATCCGTTCATCACGTCCCACCCAGGGTGCCACTTATCTCCTTCAATCTAATCAGTCAACTGGATCGGTGACCAGATCCATCCACATCAGCTCGTCATCCAATCCAATCATATCACGTCCGGTCAAAGGTTCCAATGCCAAATCTTTCGAATCCACTTCACCACAGCCGCCTCGAAACGAGCTGAGTCCTCTGGACAACCGGAGTTGCCGGTGTTGAAGCCTGTGAATGAAACACAGGCTGGTACCGACGCGAGTCATACGAATTGTATGACGGTACCGACTGGGAAGAGCTCGCGTAAGATCCATACCTGTAAGCCTAGTGGTACGAATACCCCTGCGGCTCATAAGAGGTCATCCGACCATACACCTTATAGCTTTTAGAACATCTAAGCCTCGGCGTACTTTCTTTAGGGCGGAAACCAGAACTCGGCGGTCAACACACCCGTGCACGCTCTCGGTCATGTGACTCGTGGGGCTCTCGAGTCTCACGACTCAGAGCGTCCACATCTTGACGGAGGACTTCTAGGGCCCCTGGCTTGCCAGCCTGAGCGGCAGTCTGGCCACCCAGGTCTCAGACCAAGGGCTATCTCGATCGCGTACACGCGATCCCGAAGCTGAATGCCTTCGTAACCCAAATGGAACCCCACAGAGGCCCGACTCGAACTTGAGGGTCCACGGGTATACGGCTTAGAAGGAGCCTCGCACTTAAGCGCGTGTGAGGGTTCCTCCTTCCCTTCATTATCGGAACGGAGAGATCCATTTCCATGTGGAGTGAGTCGTCCGAGAGAGGCGACGCTCTGGGAAGTGGCGAGGTTATCACTAGCCACAGAACTCGTGGGAGCCAGAAGACCGGCTCCGAGTTGACTGCCCAGACTATTGAGATCTGGGATCAACGACAGCCGGGGCGTCAGTAATCCGCGGCTTCTTAGCCGTCTTATGGTGTACGATTCCGGAATGGACGGAACCGTACCCGCGCTTATCATGACCGCTGGACTTAGACCGCCGATTAAGACCCTACATGACGGAGTGGAGTTGCCGCTTAGCGATTAAGTGGGCAAACTCAATGCGAAGATTGCGCTGGTCCAAGACATAGAAGAGCAGACGATCTTCTCAGAATTCTTTCAACTCCTAACTGTGAAGTTGTTTAATGAGACCCATCTCCAGAACAGGTATTCTGCCTGAGACTGGGCCGTCGTATCCTCGGGCTGTAGCCAGGGGTACCCCCACACGAGGAAGATCCCACCACGGTCCTTCGGTTTCTTCCGGATACTCGTAAATGGCAAGATAAATTTGATGTGGCGCAAGCATCACACACCTAGTGGCCTCGATGTCATTGACAAAGAGCGATTCGTCCTTAACCAAGGCACGCTCATAGGCGCCACGAGCAGTGCGCCCATGGTTGAGACCACGAGAGTCCTTGAGGTGCTCCAGAAACAAGGGAGACCCAGACCCCGCATCCGGTGGATAATATCCGTGTGGATACACCGGTGTGAGAGGCGCAGCGGATGCTCCCCCTGAGGCGCCTTGCAGTTGATCAACTTGATAGTGCTCCTGCTGTTCGTCGAGATCGTTGGAGATCTCTTGGGGCTCATGACATGATGCTATTTCCGATTTTCGAGCGACAGGTGGATATTACGTTATGATGTGATTGGTTATAATATGGGCTATGAGAAAGGGGAGCTTGGGACACGGCTGCACCCGTGCGACATCTGTGGAAGATTTTAGACGAACCTTCGCCTGACTGTAAAGGGGCCCAATGGACCAGAAGTGTACTTTAGAGTGTGCACAACTCTGAAGATCAAATGCACTCTGTCTGGTCACCGGACTTTCCCCGACGATGAGTGCCTAATTCCTGGCGGAAAGTCTCTCAGAAGAACGTATCTCTGAAGAGACCTCATCCCGTTACCGTCCAGCGCGACGATGATGGTTCAAGGATCTATACTACTTACCCGCAGAGACCAAGTATCGCGCGCCGGACGCCGCGCACCCGCGCAACCCTCAAGAACTTCGTGTACGTTGAAGCATTGGTGCTCCGTACTATGATATTCCGTTCAAGACTTTGGTATTCCACACTATATGACCAAGACTCTGAAAACCAAAGTGATTTCAGACTCTGAAAACCCGGATACCAGACTCGGAAATCAACGAAGATTCAAGACCATACTGAAACCAAGTGAACCCACATTCAGGTCACGCAATCAAGTGATGACAGACCTGCACATCCCCAGTGATGACGTCTCTACCCATCAGCTCATCGGGATCTGCTACACCGACCATACTGAAACCAAGTTTAAGTCACGCAATCAAGTGATGACGGACCTGCACATCCCCCAAGATGACGTCTCTACCTGTCCACTCATCAAGATCGGCTATACTGACTGTATACTGAGACCAAGTCAAGATGCCTGCTACATACAAGAACCAAGTGTACCTGAGATTTGAAGACTGAATGCATGAAGAACGCCAAGGACGACAAGAAGAAGAGAGTTACCAGAGATATATGAGAGTTATGAGAAAGATAAAAACGATAAACAGAGTTCAATTTGCTTGCTACTGCACAAGTCCGCTTGAGAGGTATCCGAGCCACTGCGTCGAGGACGTACGCCGTGTGATCTCCACCAAAATTAAGTCCCCTTAGGTGGAGATCAGGTAACGTAGAGACCTGAGAGGACCCGCCTATTCCATATCCTAGTTGGGTCGTTTGGTTTGTCTCTAGCGGTAGCCCATTTCATATTGCTCGTTTGGACAGGCTCTGGAAACTAGACAGTCGTTTCCAGGGTGCAAGGTAGACTGTTATATATAACTGATTGTATTGGTTTATATTTCCCTCTATATTAGAGGGTGGTGCGCGAACGTGACAGGGATACCAGACAGACCAGGTGTCTGGTAACGAGTCCCTAGTTGACCTGGAGTATTAGCCCACCGTTCAAGGGCCCAGAAAGAATAAGAACGGCTGTATATTTGTATATTCCTGAACTCTGTATATTTGTTGGTTTATCTCTGAGAGTCAAGTATCTCGGTTCTGGATTTGTGATATTCAGATACTGGTATCAGACTTTCTCTCTGGTATTAACCTCTTTCCGACCACCAACTTTCTGGTAACCTACTTGGTTTCCAGAAGCTCCGACTCCCGAACGCTCCTGGAAGGACTTCCTGAATCCCGACACCAGACTCCAAGGAAACACAACTTCTCTTCACTTTAAAGCTTTAGGCTCCGGTGAGGGTCATATTCCCAAGACAACGAACCTACAGGGATACAACAAGGTAACACACGCCCACCTACGTTGTACGACTCTGAAATCCTTTCAGTAGTCATATAACCGGGTTCACTATACGCCACCTGCTCCGCGATTAAAGTTTCACCGACTTCGCGACAACTGGTGCGCGTGCCCGGATCTTGGTATCGTGATATCACCGGATTTGAGAGTGCAAGAAGAGAAAGTTTCCTGTCAAGCGTCTATATTCAAGATGGCTACATCAGGATCTACGAGAGGAGGACGCCGTGGTCGCGGTCGCGGTGCCCTGACACGTCAGTCCAAGCGTCTCCAAGGATTGCCGCCTGAAGAGCAACCAGACTTGGATGCTATCCAGAAGGCGGCCCGCGAGAAGAGGAAGGCTGCGCGAGAGAAGAAGGCAGCCGAGAGTGCGAACGTCCCAGAACCGGCGGTCGAAGACCAGCCTGCTGCGGAACCAGAAGCTAAGGAGGCACCCGCTGTCTCTGGTGAACAAGGTTCTGAGGAAGGCTCGTCAGAAGTCGAAGCTTCTGGTGACGAGGTGACCACTGCCCGCGAGGGTGGTGATGAGGCGTCTGAGGGAGGCGCCGATATGGTTGAGTCCCCGGAAGTGGTCGATCTGCGTTCAGAGTCGACGACCTCCGGACAGTCCGTGGAAGAGGTAAAGCCAGAGCCCGGACTCGCTGAAGATCGTGTTCCACAGTCTCCGAAGTCTGAAGGTGCACCAATGTCGGATGACACGCTGATCAAGTCCGAAGATTCTCTGAAGACACCGTCTGATGAGTCTGGGAGGGCCGATTCGCTTGATGGAGAACGAGCTTTAAAGTATGTTCGTCGTGAGCTCCGCCGCTGGAGAGACATGGATGCCGGTAGAGTCGTCCCGCCAGGCGTCGAGTATGTATGGCCGACGTTGAAGCCCAGTGTAGACGTCTTCCAGAAAGCCGCTGCAGCGACCGGCGACTACATCAAGTGGCGGTGCTCCTCTGTATTCCCTGAAGATATGTGGATTTCGGAATTTCACGTGAGACGTCATGGTTTTGGTCGGATCCAAGACCTTTCCTACGTTGAGATTCCGATGAGCACGCTGACGGCACCAGAGTGTGTGGCTGTTCTACAGACAATGCTGTACGAGGCGGGTTTCGAATTCCAGAACCTGCTCCCGACGTGGTCCCAGACCCAGGCGTCAGCGGTCTTTGAGTCTCAGGTACGCAGTGTGGCGACCGAACTTCAGAGCCGTCTTGCCATGGAACTGGTTGAGTGGGCCACCGTGACTGCCAGGTTGCAGGTTATCCGACTCTCAGAAGACATGAAACAAGAAGACACAACAAGTCGAGAAGGAACCGATAGTGTATTACCTGACAAGGATGCTGACCTGCAAGGACGACAGCTGATCACGCGCCTCCGGGTGACCGGACTCCGAGTGACGCATAGTTCCAATGGTTCCAGCAGTGATGAGCCGCCGCAGTCCAAGCGCTTACAGCAGAGACCGCCGCGCCCACAAGTCCCGTCAACACCGTCAGCCTTGTCGACACCGTCGCTGTCTTCATTGCCACAGTACGAGAGTCATTCTGACAACACGCGACCAGAGTCTGGAACTCCCATGTCTGAAGATCGTAACAGCTCTCGGACTCGAATGACGGATGTGCCGGTTCCCAGTGTCATCGGGACCTCTGATGATCAGTCGTCTGGAGTTCAGACCTCGCGTGGAAGCTCCACGGACTCGTCCTTGATGTCTCTGAGTCGAGGGGCGGCATCACACATGCCGCTGTCCGCAGAGGGTCTGGCGTTGATTGCCCAAGGCGCTGACGTCGGAGGAATGGTCTCCGGAGGAGGTATGGGAATCCAAGTGACTCGAACGTTGTTTCCTGTGAAGTCGGAACCTGAAGACATCGACATGCTGGAAGAGGAAGCTGAGGTGTCAGATGTAAAGTCTGGAAACCAGGCGTTTGTCCATGAGCCTTCACAAGGTTTCAGACAACCAACGCCAGAGGTTCCACCTTCATCTGTTTCCAGCCGAAGTGCAAGTCATCGAAGCCACCGCCAGAGTGTGAAGAGTGAAGACCTTCGGAGAACGCCGTCTCGACGCTTGAGTTCCATCGCGTCGAGTCGCACGAAGCCTGAAGCTCGAAGCTCTCAGAGATCAGGGCCTGCCCAGATCGAACTGAACGTCATGAGGCAACAGCAGGAGTGGCAGAGCCGGATGGAGCAAGCGCAGATGGAGTTCTTGGCCCGAGAACGCTTGGAGTCCATGGAACGTGACCGCCGTCGGGAACAACGCGACTTGGAAGCAAGACGCGAGATCCAGACGCTCACCGACCGCTTGTTGGAGTCTGAAAACGCGAGACTGGAGGCGGAAAGACGTGCTGAAGATGCTGAAGAACGGAGGAGTTTGGTATCGGAGAATAAACCCAGAAGCCACGGCGTGACAGAGCTGGAGACTCTGAGATCGAACCTCTGGAAGTCTGAAAGCCAACGTTTGGAATCGGAGTTTGCCGATCGCTGGCAACAGCGAGAAGCCGAGGCCGAAGCCCAACGTGCGCGCGCGACAGACGAGATGAAGCAAGACTGGATTTCCCAAATGGAGACCTTACAACAGCGGATGAAGGATATGGAAGCTGAGTACGACAGGGAGAAAGAGAGTTCTCAGAACATGCAACGCTTCCAAGCCGGTCAGTTGAGAAACCTTCGAGCAACATTGTCCCAAGTTCAAGAGGCACGAAGGGTCGGTCACCCTGATTCAGCAACTGCAACCCCGGTGTTAAACACTGAGGACCCTGAAGTTGCAACTAAGTATCCCGTAATCGGATCAGAAATCAGAAGTGGGGTTAGGGTTGAACCCATGTCGCACCCACCGGCTCTCAAGGCGGCTCCTCGAGAAGTTGCTACCTTCCAGCAAACTGCCCCTGCGCGAAGCTCGGTGACGAAGCGAGTGAAGGCCGAGAGGAATGGCGTCGCCGCTACGACCACTACAGCAACCCAAGTGACTCGAGTAGCCTCGGTGACGGAAGCCAAGGGGGACGCCAGGCGTACATCGACTCCACGACGAGATCCACCGCGGAAATCAGACGCTAGACGGTCTGATGGAGACCGAGAGGCACCCCGCCGAGAGAAACGCCGTGGTGAAGCACCAGACCCTGGTGGAGACTCTGAGGACTCGAGCTCAGAATCCGAAAGCTCGTCTTCGGACGACTCTGAGCTTGGTGAAGTGATGAACCTGACAGCAGCGACGCAAGCCCAAGCTGGAACTACACTTCTGACGTTGAGGCCGTTCATGAACTCCAACAACCTCGGAGAGTTCGATCCTAGAGCCACACTCAGGGAACGCATCCACTGGTGGGAGCGATTCACGAATATGGCGTCTCAAGGAGGGTGGTCGACCAAGACACGCATTCAGGAGCTCAAGTTGAAGCTTCCGGTATCTGCGCGTGACTGGTTTAACCAGCTCCCCAAGAGTGTGTCCCGTGACTGGAAGGAGTTGTCGTCAGAGTTCAAGAAGCGTTATTGTAAGGCGCGGTCATCGTATTCAGAGAGGTATTTCACAATGGCTATGAAGGACTCTGAGACACCGCTCGAATTCTTCTATCGACTCAACTCCGCCGCTGGGAAGGCCGACATTGACTTCAGAAAATCGTCCAAGCGTCTCGAGAAGCATGTGCTCCGTTTTATCACAAAGCTCAAGGATGCACGCCTGAAAACTTCGCTACAAGGTCAGAGATTCCGACGTATTTCAGACTTGGAGTACGCCTTACAACAGGATGAAGATGTCTGGCGAACAGGTGACCAAGATATGACCACCACCAAGCCTCGAGACTTCCGAGCAGACAATATTCCACGAGGACCGTTCAAGCCCAAGCGCATGAACCGGACTTATATCGTGAGAGACCCGGACTCTGAAGATTCTGATGATGATGATACTGCAAACTATAAGGGATCGTTAAAATCCGATCAGGATGCCAGAGACCAAGCCGGTGATTCTCGACTTCAGAGTGTGACTTCAGAGCCTACCCGTGATGGAGATACTACACAGACTTCTTCGAGTGCCTCGACAGTTCCGCCGAGCACTGACTGGACGCAGACCCTGACAAATGAGGTGTACCGAGTAATGGGAGACATGGGATGGCGCCCACCGCCCCATTCCCCGTCTGGATCGTCGGGTCAAGGTTTTCACCAGAGACGTCCTGAAAATGGCGGTTATTGGAATAAGTTTTGCGAGAAATGTCAACGCTCAGGACACTCAGAAGAAGACTGCTGGAGGGATATCACGTGTGACCGGTGCCAGGAAAAGGGGCATCCAAGCCGAATGTGTCGAGCATCTCCCTGTGAAGTGTGTGGAAAATTACATCCCGGAAAACCCTGTGAAGATTTGAAGACTCTGGAAGCACTCAAGCAACTCGCCCGTCAAGGCGCACTGAAGGACATGCCAAACCACCTGAGAGAAAGACTTCTGGGTGATGAGGCAGACTCTGGGAAGCCGTTAAACTAATACGCCCGTCGGATGGGGATCCGAAACGCGTCGGGCAAGGCAATACCCCAGAGTTATGTGTTCTAGTGTGTGTAGGACCGGAGCTGAGAAAGGTTCAAGATAAACACCAACAATGCATGACCGCTTTAACCCAGGAATCAGCTGTGCCTTTCGGAAACCCAGGAAATAAGTTACCTGAGATCTCTGAAAACACCGACCCGATGCCTGATGACACAGTGTCATTCAGACTGAAGGATGGCGAATGCTACGGCTGGTGGGAGGATAATTACCCAGATCGTTCCAAGCGAGATGTGGTGATGGTACATGGTGCTGTGAATGATCGTCGGACTAAGATTCTCCTGGATACCGGTGCGACTATAAACATTCTGAGTTATGACTTTGCGCGTAAGCTCGGACTCAGACTCAAGTCGCACAAGCAAACTAAGGTGTCAGGGATGGGTGGTGTTCCGACGTACATTGGCGCCAGCGCTGAGATCAAGTTGACACTTGGGCCAAGAGTGGTGTACATTGTGGATGTTTGGGTCGCGAATATTGGTGAAGGAATTGATGTGCTTTTAGGAATGGGCTTTATGTTTGCCGCTGGAGTGAGGATCAGTACCCGCGAAGGTCTGGTGTCGTTACCAGACGAAGTCGTGGTGATGATGTGTAACTGGGAACCTGGTGACCACATTGGTCGTAGCAGGTTTGTCAGACCAAGCGAAGCTGTTCTTCTGAGTCCTGGTGAGGAGTTTATTGTTAGGATTGATTACGGTCCGACGAATCCGCAACGGGAAGTCGTGTGGGCTGGACGTGGCGATCGTTGGGTCACACAGTTGATCTATGCTGCACGCTCATGGCCTGTGGCAGTTCGCGTGGTGAATATTTCCGATAAGAACACCTGGGTTAATGAGCTCTGTGATGTCGCGAGGATCGTGGAATATGGTTTCTTCCCGAGACATGGGCGTTTCGTACGTCCAGGTTCCGCTGCATATCGTGATTGGGAGGTATTGATCCTGGAAAGCACTCCGTCACCAGAAACGAAGAAGCGCATGGAACGAGAAGCAAAACTGGAGGCTCTGATACCGCAACCCCCTTGTGTGGAGCGTCCAGATTATCCATGGCCGACTAAGATACTGCGACGTCCAAGGTTGGACAACGCTAGAGTGCAGTTTGTGAAATCAGACCCGACTCCCGTCACGAAGCGAGTGCGTTTTGCCCTAGATGCATCCACTCAGACAGATGATTTCTGCTGTAGTGGAGTGGCGGATAGTTGGGATGCAAGTGTGGATACCAGAGATTCTGACTTGCCCTCTGAAAGTGTCTCTCCTAATGACTCTGGCAACGATCACATCAGTTCTGATGATGGCTCCTCGGACTCGGAACCAGAGTCTCCTGCAAGTGGTTCTCAGACTTCTCAGTTACCTGCAGATAATATGGACCTAATGGACGAGTCTTGGGACATCCCTATTTCAGGAATGCCAGGAACACCAGTGGAAAAATTACGAGTGGAGTATGAGCAGTGTATGCGAGTCTCGATGAAGAGTTGGATCTGGAACCAGGTGTTTATATGCGGGAAGGCACGGAGCTCCTTGCCCAGTTGCGCGATCAACTGGTCATGTTACCAGAGATTGAGGAATTGACACCGGAGTGCGATATCGATAGTGCTGATGTTGGAGAACCAGGAAAGACAACACCAGAGATGGAGAAGAAACTCCGTGACATTCTGAAATACCACAGAAAGATCTTCCTAGGAGACGGTAATGCAGCGCCCGCACCGGCAAGGGGCGTGGTCTGTGATCTAGATGTAGGAGACGCCAAACCGGTGGCCCAACGTCCAAGGTCCGTTGCTCCTCACCTCATGCTGAAAGTGTATGAGCTTCTCAAGAAACTTCTGGAAACTGGTCTGATCGAGTACTCCAATTCGCCGTGGGCATCTCCTATTGTCATCGTTTTGAAGAAGAACGGTGTTGATATACGAATGTGTATCGACTATCGGATTGTGAATGGCTTCATCCAGCTATCACATTACCCGTTACCACTCATCGATGACCTCCTGATTGGGTTCGAGGCCGCGATGTGGTTCATGAGTCTGGATATGGCTAGCGGTTTCTGGGCGATCAGGATGACGGAGCGTGCACGATTGATATCCGCATTTATTTGCCCATTTGGACACTTCCAGTGGGTGAGAATGCCTTTCGGCCTGAAGAACGCGCCTCTTGTCTATCAAGCTATGCTGGATAATTGCCTGTGGGGATTTGTGAGACTGTCACCAGAGGAAGAGGCTGAAGTTGACGCAGATGTTTTGGAATTCTTGCAGCTGAAGCCTCAAGACTCTGAGAACCAACCCCCAGACTTTGAAGACCATGCGCTGAAATCAGAGATGTCGGCTCTCACAAGTCAGATGACCGTTTTCCAGAGGAACATTCCGGTTCCAATGTATATGGGTCCAGTCCTGGGGAGAAGTTCGTACATCGATGACATTGCACACGGGGCGCCGACTTGGGACCAACTCTGTGACGATTTAAACGCTCTGCTTTTCAGACTTCGCTACTGGAACATCTCTGTGAGTTTGCCCAAGAGCGAATTTGGGAAGTTATCGATCCCGTATCTCTCCCATGAAATCAGCGCCGAAGGTCTGAGAGCGACACCCAAGATCGCCAAAGGAGTCGAAGATCTGCCATTCCCGTCCACGCTAAAGGGGGTTCAGAGTTTCATGGGAAGTCTCAATTACTACAACAAGTTTATTGAAGATTTACCGGTTATTGCTGCCACCTTGTACGAGTTGACGGATGAACAGATCCGCTCTGGGAAGGATCTGACTTGTGCCAAAGAAGCATTTGAGCTCCTGAAACGCAAGATAGTTTCCACCCCACTTCTCAGGCACCCGGACCGAACCAGACCCTTTGTTATCATTCCACATGCGAACCCTTGGGCTGCCTCGGCAGTTTTAGGCCAGGAGTACGATGGAGTAATCCATCCAGTCCGGTTTACGGCCGTGTTCTGAATGACGCTGAACTCAGGTATCATATTGCCGAAAAGGAGGTGATTGCGATTCTCAGAGTCTTGGAAAATTTCAGAGCGCTAGTGGAGTCAAGTCCAGTGATTGTGGTGTATACCAGATACTCTGTGCTGAAGTGGTTGCTGACGTCGAATTCCACCGATGGCAGAAACGTTAAGTGGGGTCTGAAGTTGTCACACTGGAACTTGGAAATTCGCCGGATCCAGCGCGATGAAGATGGACTTCCAGCCATACTCGGCGCAGGCATCACACCCCGAGAACATTTAGACGAGGTCTCTGAAAACCTGATTCCAGCCAAGGGGCGAGTCAAACCGCCAGCCCCTGTCAGCGTGGAAATGCTGGAAGCAGATTATCAGGGTCATGTCCTGAGTTTCGATGGTGCAGCAAAGACGTCTACTCGTCTGGGAAGTTGTGGATGTATACTCTGGAAACTCCCTGGGTGGAATGTTTTGGAAGCCCGAGGATTTCCCCTGAAGGACGTCACTGTGAATGACTCGGAGTATTGTGGTCTGAATTACGGCCTGAAGATGGCATTGGAACATGGAATACATGAGCTAGTGGTTGTTGGAGACTCACGTATCGCAATACAACAGGCTCAGGGGCTGATTAACTGCAACCAACCTAATTTGCAGCGCAGGTTGGCAGAGTTTGAATCTCTGAAGACCGAGTTCCTGACCCTGAAACTAGTGCATGTGAAACGTGAGTTCAACCAAGCGGCAGACTACTTAACTTCGAAGACTCTGGCACTTGGGGAAGCTTGGCAGGTACAAGACGCTGACGAGCTCACTCATCTACGACTAGTGTCTAAAGTCCAAGAGAAACTAATGAAGCCCTGCCCAGCTCCAAAAGCACAAGTTCAGGAGTCTGAAGTCGTGACGGCTGAAGACCACGGTGTGACACCAGAGTCTGACGGAATCCCTGGCCCAGAATCCGCACCTTTACCACGATCAGCTAAAGTGTTGATCGCTGTGACCCGTGCCCAAGCCCCGAATAACATTGATCCGTCTGAGGATGACGATGAGCGTGAACCCCTGGGGCCTTTGGAGTTCCAGGCAGAACGTTGGCGGCGAATCAAGGCACATCAGAGCCACGACCCGTATTTGTTGAGCTCATGAAGTTTCTGAAAGGTGATGTGGGAGACCTACCACGGCCCGAGTCAGGAAACTAGCAAGGGTAGCTGAGGACTTCATCTTGGATTCCAGAGACGTGCTGTACCGTTTAAGTCGTGCTACCCGAGAGCGGCCTCGGACAACGTCGATGAACTCAGACTAGTTGTCCCCAGAGATTTACACTCAGACTTGCTACATTATGCCCACGAAGACTATCAAGGTGGGCATCAGGGAATCAAGAGGACGTTCGAGAAATTGAGTTCAGAGTTCTACTGGTTGGGTATGTATGCCGATGTGGAGAGATTCGTGAAGGAGTGTGTGGACTGCGCTAGCGGCAAGGGGCGACCTCCAAATCCTGGACCGTCACCTGGGAATATTGAACCCAGCAGACCGTTTGAGGTTGTGTCCATGGACTTTGTGACGCATATGCCGAAGTCAGCACGCGGCAACACCTTCCTTCTGCTCTTCCAAGACATGTTTTCAGGGTATGTGATGTGTAAGCCGATGAGTATCACCACGGCTCAAGACGTGGCGGAAGCCTATGAAGAACGTGTTTTCAGAAACTTCGGAGCCAGTTCTCTGATTCGTCATGACCAGGACCCCGTTTTATGAGTGAGGTGTTCAAGTGTTTCAGGGAACTCCTGGGTAGCAGACAACGAGCTACTCTAGGATACCGACCACAAGCTAACGGCCAACAGGAACGGTCGGTGCAAACTGTGGTGCGCGCGATCAAGGCATATATCTCTGAAGCTGATCAAAGTGATTGGGATGATCATGCCGAGCGTTTGATGTTCGCCCTGAACACGTCGTTGATGCCACCCGTCTGGAAACGCCCTTCTATTTGGTACATGGGTGGGATGCTCGTGGAACTGTGTCCGCCATGCTAGGACCCAAGCCGTCGACGACTCAGGAACGAACCGCATATGAATGGAGAAGGAAGATGCAACGAGACTACAGTTATGCTGTGGCATGTGCCAAAGATCTCCAGAAGAAAGCGAAACGCGACCGTCTGAAGAACAAACCAGGAAGTGGAACGAGTTATCAGAACGTCTGAAATCAGGTTTGCTATAGGTGATGGCCGTGTGGCTTTATATCCCTAAAGTACAAACGGGGTTAAGCCGGAAGCTAGCGCACATGTGGCATGGTCCTTTCAGAATCGATGAGATGTTGGATGACTTCCGCGTACGACTCAAG